>JAUEKZ010215760.1:0-14202 GCA_031471865.1 Melibe leonina
TGCTTACTACTGATAGAATGTACCTCCCACACAAGTGATCTACTAAATAAAGGTAAGATCACGATTCAGTTCCAGGAAATAAGAAAACACCAGATTCTTGTATAAGTCTAGGAAAGCTTTATGATTCATCGTTTTTTTAAATTTCTTTTCTTCTTCTTTCTTTCAAATAGCTCTAAACGGTAAAATATCTCCATATATTTTCGCATCGCTGTCTAGTCTATACAAGCCAGTCAACAGTGGTCTTCGCAACACATTGTCTCAGCTTAGAGTTCTCTATTTTTTACTTAGAGTCTAACTAGACTAGATAGAGACTTTACCTGTTTGGTAAAATGATGTTTTGAATTGAAAAAATATATTAAAGCTATTCTAATGTTTACATTTCGTGTAAACTAGCTAGATTGACCAAATAACTACTTTTTCTTTTTTTTTCTTTCATGAACTATCTAGACTAGACTTATTATATATATATGTAGAATGGTTACTATATCTAGGTCCTAATGAAAAAAAAAACAAGGCTGAGGCTACAAACTAGGTCTATGTTTTTCCAACTCACAGGCTACGATCACTTAGTGCTTCTAGATTCACAGGCTAGAAGCACTTACTCATTGCTTGACTCCAAGCACATAAGTACACCACAACCTAAAAGCACAGATGTATACTTTTCTAGACAGGTTATATTGTATTTATGTTTTATGTTGTGTCGGAGAACAAGGTGTTTCAGTTTATTTCCTGAAAAATATGAGAAAGCACGCAAGGGAATCATACGACGTTAAGCAGTTGCTATCAAAAGTGTGATTTTCATTGGCTGTTATAAATGATGGCACTCATTCTAGTTTTTCTCGGATATTCGCATGTGTCGCTTGTCTCATTTACGAAGTTTTCTCTGATTTGAGTTTGAAAGAAGTATCTTTTTAAAAGAATTAATGTCTGTAGCTTCCAAATATCATTTTTCTTTATATAAATAGAGAAAATGAGAAAAACAATTTACATCTGAGTGTCAGTGCCAGCTGAAAATTCATTTTACCTCTGACGAACAATAGACTCGTCCGTAGTCTCGATCATCACAACAACAAAATTTGCTAACCGAAGTCCTTTCCAATAGTATTTTTGAATTCCGAATGCATATATATCTTCATTGCATAATAATATGTAATAATATGTATCTAATCTACTACAGTTTGTAGGGCTACCTAATTGTCTCCCACTCTGTAGGCTACTAGAGTCTATCTCAATGTTGATTCGACAAAAAAAAAGAACCCTGTACTTTTATTGCATTATGCAAATACTTAATACAGCTTTAGTACACTCTGTAGTAAACAAGGTTACTTTCTTTGTATGTACAACTATTTCAAGTGAATTCGCTTTATTCTTTTAAATTGCATACACAGGGTGTAAGTGCAAATTTGAGCTTGAGGTAGTAAGTAGTAAGTCCAGTTTTTGTATATTTTCATCTTTTGTGTTTCAGAGCTAAAATTATCCCTGTATTTTTGTGTTTGTGTGTAATAGGTGTGGCTGTGTAATTAGAAAGTAGTTTTTTCTCTTTAAGTTACTAGGAAAGCAGAGATCTTGACAACGCTTTTCAACCTTCCATTTAATTTTTTTTTTTAATTGTGATTCCATATAAATTCTAATTTCAGTTCTTTTTCATTTCAATTTCTATCATTCTTTTCCCATTCATTTTATATAAAATATGACTTTTTTAAACGTGCTTTATTTTAATATAACATGTTTTTTGTATCTCTTTATCACAGGACCATCTATCAAAACAATAATTCTGGACCAGTTGCTACATATTGTGATATGCTGTCATGGCAAATTATTCTGTCAAGAAAGAGACTCAAGTTGAGACAGATGGTGCAGGCAAGGATTGACATTTTATTGTCTTGTATTTTTAGAGTTTGAATTAATACTAATAAGTATCATTTTCATATCGCGCCCTACCCCATGTTTCATAGGCTCTAGGCGCTTGACAGTACAAGAGATATAAATAGAATGACAGTGTCAGTCAATGGTCAAAAATAGGAAAATAGGAAAAGCTATTAACCTCAAGAAGATATTATTAGGCAAGAAAACATTTTTTCCAAACTATTCGACTCACAGCAAAACTCTTTTGACACATGCAACACCAAGACTTCAAATGAATTTTCTTTGAAAAAGAATATAAAAAAGCTTGATGGTACCATGGAAATTTTGGTCATTTTGAAAATAGACATGTTCATTAAATTCTTTCAACTTTCTGAAAATAAAATTGATTTGTAAGTTTTAAAATTAAAATACAGGTCATATCAGATATTAAAAAATTCTTTAACCAAAATAAATGTTTATCTATGATGATTTAATGTCCCCGATCTTTTTCTCTAAAATTAAAAAGGTTTAATTGGAAATTTCAATATGGTTTAATTCGAAAACAACCCTTAATGAAAAAGAATTTGAAATCCCTGACAGCCGTTTTTTGTTTATCTTTATAAATGTGATTTCGATGAGCAGGAGTTGAACTTGAGTGTTAAGCGCACACTAAATTAACATAAAAACACTTGAAACCCCGGTCATTACCCATGACAAAGGATAAGGCGTGCATCTCATGAGCCAATATTACATCATTTTTTAGGTCGTCCAAAGCACTTTTATAACTTCATTAACAGTATGAAACCACTTTAGTTATGAAGGGAAATATATATAAATTAACTTGCATTGAATTAAAAAATTGGTAAAAAAAAATTCTTGACATCAGTTTTCTCACCTCCATGATCCCTTACTAAATCTTGCATGCCTGAATTGAAATGTAATATAGGTACATCTCTACAGAATTTATTGAACAGAGAATTAAAAATTGTTCTTATTTTTCTTTTTTTCTGGCTTTTGTTGTTGTGTTTTTTTGTGTTTTTTTTTGTTTCTAAGAATTGATAATTAAAATCTCACCAAGACTTTTTAACATCCTGTTCAACAAAGTAAATAAGGTATGAATACTGATTGGTGTGTTGTTGGTTGCATTGGTAGAATCATCTTGTACTTCAACAATTTCTTTTCTGTACTTCCAAACAGGTGTTAAATCAGTCACACCACTTGAATCAGAGGATGCTTACAAAGATTATGTTGACTTTATGCCTGATGAGCTTCTTCAAGACAATATTGATGCCCTTATAATATGTTCATCTAAGGATGGCGAAAGTGTTAAAACATTTGAAAAATATTTAAGAAAAGATGTTTGTTACAAATATGAACATGATATGATTAGGCCAAAAGTGAAATTGTTTGGTGAAATTTGTGAAGCTGACGGTGAATTGCTGGAGAAATTGCTAGATCTTACCACATACACATTTTTATTTTTGACTAAATCCTTTTGTGAGGAGCAATGGCCGTCTTTGGTATTGCAAGCTTGCCTGAGAAAAATGATGTCTGACCCAAACAAAAAAAGAACTATAATCCCTGTCCACTCAATGTTTGTTTGTAATAGAAATTATAAACTCCCTTTATATTTAGAGCCTTTAAAATCTATTGAATATTTAAGAAACGATCAATTTTACAAGGAGTTAATTAATGGCATGTTCTCTAGAAAAGCATCGGAACGCTTTGGAAGGGATGCGGATTTGAATGCAAGGCGGCGGAATTACTTTTTGAATAATAAAGAAAGACTGATAAGAATGAAGAATCCAGGAATGCCAGCTCACTATTCCTTTCGGATGGCACCAGGCTCAGTGGAAGAGAACGTTCAAACAGATGGAGTTGATCATGTCAATAAATTAATCTTTCAGCACTCATGTCAGATAGAAACTGACAGCCCGGTTGCGTGTTCTAAGCCTTCTAGATCAAGCTTTTACCCTAACTCTAACAGAAAAGGTGATGAAAGCAATATCAGTTACCAATCAAACACAGCCAATACATATTCCAGTGGTTCATCATTTGAACTCCCGCCTGAAGTAGTTTCCTCTCAACCTCCTTTGTCTTTGAATCTGGACCATGATGTCAGCTCATCAAGTAGTGCCAGGAGCACAACTGTCTTCCCATCAGATGCGACTGCACAGTTTGAAGGCAGTAAGAGTGCTGGAAGTGTGTCAAACAACTACATGAACACCAGAGCTGATACTTCTGATAAACCAATTGAAATTCATCATCATTATCATCATATTCATATTCAGTCTGTCCAAAATGCCATCTTTGGAAGAAACGGGCAGATATGTACAAGTGCAAGTGATCAACAAAATGATCACTGTGATAGCAGTTCTTTAAGGTAAGAAAATTAATGATCATCATGGTAGTTATCGTGGAATTTTTTTTTTTTTAATCTTTACTTGAAATAACTATGTATTCTGTATTTCTTTTAGCTTATAAACTAAGTCAAGATTTTGTAAGTATTTAAAAATTTGTCTTTTGTCTCCAATTCTACCTTGCCATCTTAAACTGCATATTAAAGACGTGTTTTAGTCAGAGGATAGAATTATGAATCATTTCTCAATTATTATTAAGCCCTTGTGATGCTTTTGAAAAACAAGTTTGTGACGCTATGATAATATTAATATGACTTAATTTTTTTAAATCATTGAATTTTTTTATTATCACATAAAACACTCTTTTCTTTTTTTAACTACAATGTGGTACCTAATCAAAACATATTAGATATGACTTATTTTGAGAACTCCTTCATGAAATCGAGTTATTCTATTTTGATAGCTCTGTAAATTATTGAGAGCATGTTTTCATCCACCCCTTTTCAATCCCCTCACCAATTTGAGCAATTTTCTCTCTTTAATAAACATGGCAGGTGGGTTTGCTCGGTCAAATATAAATGAAATAATAATTTTGACATAGTTTTCATGTCCTTGCCCATGCATACCTTTGGCAATCACATTCATTCAATGTCTAACTTGACTTTTCCAATGAACCCATTGATAACGACACCCCTGAATAACGACAACTCTTGAATAGGACCTCTTGACCTGCAGTCTCAATTTTGTTTTTGGCGTTATAATTAATTAGTAACGATTGAAAACACCCGAATAACGACACCCCTATATAACAACATAATTTTCTGGTCCTGGGCGATGTCGTTATCCAGGGGTTCCACTGTAATAATTTTGGAATAGTCTCTAGATAATAGTAAATTGTTATTTTGCTCGCTTCTGTTTCACACCATCGGTATGGTTTATTGTTTCTTTTTTGCAGTCAGGAGTCGAGGGAAGTGAATCGAGATAATTTCTCCGCAACTGATGGTGAGTGAAGTATATGAAATGGGGGAAATGTATTCTTAAATAATGAAACAAAAAAGAGCTTATAACTACTGCAAGACCTTGATAGCACAGTCAATTATTATTTAATAGTTTAAACTTCATTCAACTAAAGTGTTACGGATATCCTTTATAATAACTATGCTATTGATTTGGTGGCTATTGTCAAATGTTCAGAGGCAATATTAACTTTTCATTTTAAAAAAAAATAATAATAATAAAAGCGCAAAGATATATCCTTATGTTTTTGAATCATACTGCCTTTCACCTTTTTGAATATTTTTCTCATCATTTTAGATATGGTTTTATTATCTGTGTGGTTTCTTTTTTTATAAACTTTTTTTTTGGCTGTAGTATGGTTTGGTGATTGTTAATTATACTAAACACTAGAGATCAAAGAGAAAATGAGATTGTGATTCTGCAGTAGAAGGCTGTGAATGATTATTTTTTTCTGGTTTCCAAGTTCTTAGTATAAGGGTTATACAAATAAATGTTTTAAAGCTAAATTATGACTTTTTTTTTTTTTTTGCATGAAGTAATGCATTGAAAATGAGATAGGAATTCAATTTACACTGAAGCTTATAACCAAGTTAAGAATTTTCTTAAATTTTTTTCCCCAGAATCTTGTTCAACTATTCAAAGTGCTAATGAGGAAGCCTTACCTGATCTAATGAATCCAATTTCAATAGGATGACTTTAGCCAGTCATCTATATGCCTAGCAACAAGTAAAAAAATTGTTCACCATAAGGAAACTTAACCCTTTCAATGCTAATGACACAAAAAGTCTTAAAGATATGTTTGTTCTAATACCAGATAATCAGATTTCAGTGAACTGACATATGACATATGCAATTCAGGCCTTTGGCATACGTCAGTTCAATGAAATCTTGATTTATCTTGTATTAGAACACATACATTTTCAAGAATTGGCATATTTTATTTGGCTCAGAATCAGACCTCACTGGGAATGGGTTAAGAAACATATGCTGATTTTAATCAAGTTACCTTATGTACAAAGTTCAAAAGTGCCATGATGTGTTACAGTGAGAAATTTCTTTGAAATGGGAGCGTTTTCCACCATCAACTGTCAGTATGCATGTAAATTAAAGGTAGATAAACAGTGTAAAAGCTTGGATTGCTAGTACATATCTGAAAATGACATAATTGACTTGAACGTGCCTTCTTCTTTATGATTGAAATTTGATGTCTACTGCAAGCTTCCAAATGCTTTCTGATAATTAATCATTCTAAAAAGTTTATTAACTTTTATACAGCCTCTTTTTTGACAGGTTAATCTGTTCAATTTCAATGCTAAAGACACCAAAATCTTCATGATTTGCCTGTTCTTATAACAGATAAATCCGAATTTCAGGATTTTAGCATATGTCAGTTCACTGAAATCTGGTTTATTCATCTGGTCTAAGAACACATATATTTTCAAGATTTTGCATATTTCAGTTGTGTAAGAACCACACCTTGCTGTGAAAGGGTTAATCTTCTTCTAAAAAATCAGCTCATTGTTATTCAAAGTGTGGCTACTTAGTCAAGGAGGCTATGTGGTTCTTTTCAGTTCATCTGATTTTTAAGAATGTTACCTTTGAAATCTTAGAACTTCTTTCTTTTATTCTTCATCTTCTTCTTCCAACCGCCTGACTTAGTTGGGGCAAGAGTATTACTGTCAGTGCTTAATTCAATATGGTTAGTCCCTTAACCCTTTCACTGCGGGGTTCAATTCTAGCCAAACAGAATATGTGCAAGTTCCTGAAAGATAACGTGTTATTATACTTCATAAAAAAGATATCAAGGGACAGGCATATGCCAAAAGCCTGAAATTCAGACTTGAGGCATATGTCAGTCCACTGAAATCTTATTTATCTGGAATAAGAACAGGCAAATGTTGAAGATTTTGAAACCTAGTTAGCAGCTTAAGAAATAACCTTCTTAGCATTGAACGGGTTAAGCCTTATATTTGTTATTTTTCCATTTCATATCTCCAATACTTCGGTTGATTGTATGATAATTTGACATTCTGGTATAACGGCATCATACAAATACATGTATAAAGCTAATTATCTTTTGCATAGTAATTACAAGACAAGACCTAACCGTCGCATAGGTTTGTTAAATAAACCTACTTGTTTAATGTTCTCTTAATGTTTATTGCAGTTGGATTTCAATAATGTGATAAAAAACTATCTCTACTATCATCTTTATTTCATTTTAACTTTATCGTGGTAGTAACCATAGTACACTCAAACCTGGTTATACCCCCAAACATGGGACAGCATAAAATTAACAGTTTACAGAGAATGGCGGTACAATGAGAAGGGTGAAAGAACTCACTGTTTGCAGCTTCATATGGAGATTGTAGTGAAAGGTTTAGCGAGTGTTAAAGGGGTGTTTCATCTGGAGAGGTTTAGTATGATGGTGACAAAATTTTAAGTTGGCGGTAAGATGAGAATTAATTACATTTTAACAGTGCAGACTAGACCATATCTAAGTGTTATGAAAGTTTCACAGAATTAATCATATGAACAGGGCGGCGTCCTCAGTAAGCAGGCGGAGTATGCAAGTCATGAATGTTCCAGATAAGTTGTTGGTTTTTAAAGTTTTTATATCGCGGCCGATACATTCCCCAGCCAAAAGCTGTCAGAGGTTACAATGGCGATATAATGAGGTTTGAGTGTACAAATTAAAGTGTCTTTAACTCCAGTCTCTCAAATTGACGATGGTATAGGGCTAGAATTTGGTGTTCTTGCCTTTTCCAATTTAATTCCAAATAACTTTCATTTTGCTGTGTAAACGACTTATTCTTGTTATCATTTGTGCCTGTTGTAAAATTATTATGTCTACCTTCTGAAGTGCTACTTTATTATTTCCAGGAATTCAGGCTGTATTTACATATTTGCATTAACAGCTTGGAATGTATTAAAATCTACTTTTAGTTACTTACTAGAACTTAAGACAAATCAGTCTGATATTGAATGTCTTCCCTTGCTATGTAAATAAATTTGTGTAGTCATTTTCCTGGTTTTTTTCATGCATTAAATTTATATCTCTGTGTTGTTATGCACTTCAGGGGTATAAATATAACACTTTAAAACTTGTGATGAAAAAGGACATTGAAACCAAGAATATACAGTGCTTGTAGGGTATTTATTTTAATGTTTGATCTTTGATAATATATATATATTTTCATAAATTTCACTTTAAGGGATCATAGCTTCTTATTTAAAAATATTGAGTTAATAAGGTATTCTAATTTGTTAATGCTTACTCAAGACACTCATTTGAGAATCTACAGTCAAAGCAATGCAATGTATGCATGTTTTTTATGACTTCGTATCCAGAAAAACTAAAATTAGTTACTCTACTGGGTAGATGGCAGGTGTCCATGATGGTTTATACTTCTTTTTATTTTTGGCCTGCGGGTTGTTGGCGGGGACCTCTGACTGGTAGGCTCTACTTGAAGCGCCTAGAGCCTATGAACCATGGGGGTGCTATATAAATGATATTTATTATTATTATTACTTCTGTTTCTCTAAATGATAATAATAATAATGGTTGACAATTTTGAGCGCTTTTCCACCAAAGTGCTTCATGTGCTTTTACAAATTGCAAATAAATTTTAAAAATAACATTCAACATTATACATCTTTTTAAAAGAGTCTTTTCTTTTTTGGTTTATCTATCATCATACTTTTTCCAGCACACATATTATAGATATTGTTCATGTAAATGTTATTAAGAGGTGAAAATTTTTACATAATATGTGTACCTAATTTTTTAAATTAATTTGACTACAAAGCATTCCAAAAATAATGATATGTTTGTATTCCGTTCTACTAACATTGTTTTATGAAAACAGATACCAAAGATGTACTCTAAAGTATCTTCTGTCCTCGTGGATTGATTTCCATCGTCTTCTTGTTAATGATTAAACTATCTGAAGCAATGTAGCAATTCATTTCTACTTTGTGTTTGTAAGAGGCGATTTTTGTTTCCTGTAAATAATCTCTTTGTAACGCTTATTTATAATAGAGTTTTAAAACTCGCAATAAACAAAAAATAAATGTTTTTCTCTGTTCATTTTTCCTGCTTTCTCATTTCTTTTTTCCCTTCTTTTTATTTATGAGACAATGTGGGTGGTTGGAAGGCGTCCCCATGGCCGATTCTGTTTCTTCTCTTTTGGCCTTATATATCATCTTACTTTTTCTAGCACTCTCTCCATTGCTCCCTCAACAAGCATACAAACAGCTGTTTTGTACATATCTGTAAGCTCAGTCATGGTCCTACCTGTCTTCTTAAAAGATGGGGTCATTCCCCATGTTTTACACTTACTAGGGTACCTAACTACAGGGTGACTTGCTTTCTAGAAGGACTGAGTACTTTGGTACACAAAGGATGGTAGGATAACCTAGGTATCCTATGACCACAATAGTGCATGATGTGGGCGGTGGCTATCATTTGAGAGATGATATTATTATTTCCCTTTGTAAATCATCTATCTATTAAACGTCACTGGCAGGGTCTGGCTATTCTTTTTTAACTAGACCATCATCTTACTTACCCATTGGTGCTTAAATGACATTGACAGTGGCAAGTGCCTTAAAATTTTCAATAAACAAACAAACAACGAATTTCCCCATATAGTGCAGTTAATTAGGTGCCTACACCACGGGATTACGAGGTGACCACTCACTATCAACATGAACTGAGTGCTTTTGTCCACAATTTCTATCTTTCTTAAAATTTAGCACGCTGTTCAAAAGGAATGGTATAATATAGAGAAATGAACTCTAGAAAAAGAGCATAGAGCATGACAACCTCTTGGTAGTGCGCTATAAAAGAGTTATTTATTATTATTATTATTAAAAGGATGGAACGATTTTTAGTGTGCATGTTTACTTGAACATTGTGTGAGAACACTGTTGTTTCTGTTCTAATTATATTGTATTTCCAAGGGCTTTAATCTGTTCACAGCTACGTCTGATTCTTATCCAACTAAAATATTTATGCAAAATCTTGGAAATGTATGTCTTCTTATACCAGATAAATCAGATTTCAGTGCTTTCTGATTTATCTGGTATAAGAACAGGCAAATCTTGAAGATTTTGGTACCATTAGCATTGTAAGTGTTAAGGTTTCGATTAAGACAGTGTCATAGCAAGGTACATAATGGTTATAATTTTTATTTAAGGAGGAACTACTAGTCTACCACCTTCCGGATTGAAAAGTTATTGATGTGTAGGCCTATTTGTCAAAAATGTTACAACTTTAATAACATTAAATGCGGAGGTACATCTTCACTTACCCACACTATTATTGCAATAGCTTGTATATTGGTAGTATAATGATAATTACTGCGTATCGGTGCGTGGGTGTGGGTTTGGGGCTATATATAGACTGACTAGAATTTCCAAGAAATCTCTTTCAGATCGTGTCATCATGCCAACGATCACACAAGAGAACTAGTGTGTGCATACTACAACAATACATGCGCAACTTTCAACGCACAGCGTTCGCTTACTAAGGCATACTTATTCCTGAGGAAGAAAATCCCAAGAAGAGAACGCAACGCCCGTTCCAGGAAGTAGAGGTGCTTATTGTGGCAGAATGAAACTAAGAAGGTGAATCATTTCATGCTTTGCCTGCAGTACGTTTACCTCTTCATGCTTGACTTGGTCGATTTTTTAATTTTCTGATCAAGCACGCAAACGCAAACGCAATTTGCAGTGGCAATTGTCATTGATTCTTTGGAGTTCGCTCCTTTTAAAGTTAAAGCAATGCCGCTGAAAGAGGCATAGTAGGCGAGTTGGTTAGAAGAATCAAATGTGTGTTTGCGAACTATACGGGGCTTAAAAATGATCGATAAGTGACTCACACATCTGCTAACCCCTTTAATGAAAGAATATACTATTTCGATTCATGTCTACTTTTCCAGAATATTGATTTGCTTTTAGGTAAGAAGGAAGACGCTTGGACTTATGCTCAAACTAAAATTAGAATCCTTCAAGTAATACAAATTGCAAACAAAATAACGAAATTGTCAATAACTCATATACATTCCGTGAACTTTATAACCAATAGTTATTGAATTGAAACAAAAGGACACAAATCTGTGGAGCTCTTGATATGAATGTTAAGCCTTCTAGATTTGCCTGTTCTTATCACAGATAAATAAGATTTAAGTTAACTGTTTTTTCAGGCTTTTGGCATATTATGTCAGTCAACTGAATTATTATTTATCAAGGATAATAACACGTCGGTGTTCCATTGTTCAGGATTTTGGCATATTATGTCAGTCCACTGAATTATTATTTATCAAAGATAATAACACGTCGGTGTTACATTGTTCAGGATTTTGCATATTATGTTTGACGAGGATTGAACCCCGCTGTGGAAGTGTTAAAATACCAATGTTGAGGTCGAGATTCAAACCTCTTACCTACTTGTTTCAAGGCGGGTGTTCTACTTCTTGACTTAACGACGCTGGTAAAAAAAAGGGTAAACACGAGAGGATAATAATATACCGACCTTCAATGGTGCATCAACCAGAAAATCGTAAAAAGAAATCAACATAACTGCTCGGTAGCAAACACTGGGGAATCAATGATTGTAATGGTTAACCACCCTATTAGTTCTCTCATCGCATATTGTATTCTCTAGTTGATAACCATTCATCGTTTCATTTAATGTGTCTAATTGCATCTGCCTTTATGACAAAATCGTTCTACTAACCTTTGGAGTAATAAATGGTCATGGGACTAGTGGTCGATAATCACTCCCCCCCCCCCCCACCTAGGTATTATATATGGTTATGGTTTTCTTATAGTAGTCGTGATAAAAAAAATTATTTTGTTTATCTAATCATTTATGTTTTTTATCTATTTTTGCCTATTCATTTTATTGTTTCCTGTCTTATGGCGCATCCCTATGTCTGTATGTAACATTGTAAAATAATTTCCCCGATGAGGGTTCAATAAAGTTATCTGATCTTATCTTATCTTGTCTTCTCTTAAAATCCCTATGGGGTAGGGATGGGGGTACCCGTGGCCCCAAGACTATAACGTTTGTATAAAGTAAGAAATGCATCTTCTTTGTATATTCGATCAATAATTCTATCAGTGTGCCCCTCCTTGTAGTAATATATGCAGACGGTCAAACTGAGGTCTTTTGTGCGTTGTCTTAGCCGATTAAATCATTTTATACATTTTTTAAATGAATGATGTAAAGTGTATTAGTAATTTTGTGGCTTTATCCTGGCTCATCACCGATTCATAGTTTTCACAGGTCATATTTTTATATTCGTAATTGTTGTGGCTGTACCCCGCCTCAACACCCATTCATAGTTTTCACAGGTCATATTTTTATATTAGTAATTTTTGTGGCTATACCCTGGCTCAACACCCATTCATAGTTTTCACAGGTCATATTTTTATATTAGTAATTTTTGTGGCTTTACCCTGGCTCAACACCCATTCATAATTTTCACAGGTCTTCAGTTGTTGTTGTTTTTCACACACAAAATAATGCTTCATGTATTTCCTTTTTTACACTTAATTAATAGCGAGAAAAAAAGGGACAAAGATGCGAAAACATGAGATATCTAAAATTTTATATCATCATCACCATCATTTTCATCATCATCATCATTATCTTCATGAGTTAAAAAATGACAAATGTTATTGATTCCAAAAATACAGCCTCCAGAGTAAATCAACATCACTCGAAAAAACTGAATCGTGCAGTAAAGAGAACAGTATGTTGTCATTTTGAAATCCAATAAAATATATCAATATTTGAAAGGAACTTAGAAAGAAAAGTATCGGTTTATGAACACTTGTACAAAACATTGAATTAACTTTTTTTTTCGTTATGATCTGTCGATCAGAATAAAACATTTTCTTGTGACAATTCTGTATATAACTTTTTTTAATAGCAATATTTTCATGGCTTTATTTTGAAAAGAAAACAAAACTGGATAGATATATAAAAAATGGATTTCGGCATCTTCATGATAACTACTGTTTTGTCATTTGGAATAATAATTGCGAAATGAATTATACCTGGATTTGCTTTCCTTTTAACGCAAATATTTGTTTCCATTTCAGCTTGATTGATTTTGATATTGATGACAAGTTGCGATACTGCTTTTGTTGTCAATCTTTAGGTTTAATTACAATTTTGGTTAAATACAAGACTATGATGGTAGTTATATGTTTGATATGAGTCGGTACATTTCATATTAAACGTTATACCTTCGTATGATTAAAAATTTGTTGAAAAACATATTAATGATAGAATAGAGGCTTTTCTCTCAGAAATACATTTTCGAATTCGTCATATACTAGACCTACTAATTAAAAAAATATTAATATGAAACATTTACTTACAAGCAATGATAAATTTGTCCAATATTTTCAACAGCTGTATATAAGAGACCAAAGATATGAAGAGAGACAGAGAAAGAGAAAGTAAGATGTAGAGAGGAAAAGAACGACATAGCGAGAAAGAGAGAGAGAGAGAGGAAGAGAAACATAAAGAGAAGAGTGAAGGAGAGAGAGAGAGATCAGAGAAATTCACACACACACACCTTCCCTAAGATAGAGAGAGGAAGGGAGAGAGAGGGGAGAGAGAGAGAGAGGGGGGTAGAGAGAGAGAGAGAGAGGGAGAGAGAGAGAGAGTGGAGTCGGGGTTGGTGAAAGAATAGGACGGCAATATCATGCCATGCAGTCCACATATTATTACTGCATCATATCTACATCCCCTCCTTATTGACATTACTCTAGATCATTGAGAATCATTGTGATCTTCATTACTTTATAATTTTTTAATATTTTTTTTCATTGTTTTTTGGTTTGTTTTTTTTCTTAGACGCACAGTTTATAAATCAGAGACCAGCCTTTATACAAATGATCTACCTTCCTTTTAAAAGGCGTAGACACACACACACAAAAATGGGCGGGGGGGGGGGGG
>JAUEKZ010215772.1:0-10078 GCA_031471865.1 Melibe leonina
CCCACCCCATGTCTCCAGACTGATGTTGCTCCGAGGTCCCTCCGCCCACAGAGTGTGAGAGCACAGACAGACGGACAGACCGACAGACAGCACCTTTTGTACTATAGCTGATAAGAAGATGATGACCATGCATTATTAACCCAACCCGACAAGTTCTTTCATTTGGGCCTGGTGAAGGAAATACTACATGAAGGACTACTGCTACTACAACACAACTACTACACCATCATTGAAACACTTGACTTTCTCATCCAGTCATGTCCAAGCGGAGAAGAAATACAACAAAAACATTCTTAAGTTTTCCTGTCGTTTTTTTTGTTGTTTGTTTTCTTTTTTTCTTTTTTTTAAAATCATATTATTATACTACGACTAACGTGTTGTTCCCGATGGAGCTGATGAAGTTGTACATTCTATTCTAAGCCTTGTGGCGCAAGGACGGACGACGAGACGACGAGTATTACTTGATTTGATTCCCCCTATTTTGGCCCCTGGTCCTGGAGGTCAGGTCCACAGCAGTGTGAGGTTAGATTCAGTGCATCGTATGAGGCTATTCAATGTTTTACTCCTACTGTTGCATTTATATCTTTGTTCTCAAGTTTATGATAATTATAATGATTATATTTTATTCTATTTTATTCTATTCAAGGGAAAGAAATATTTTTTATTTGTGATTCACTGAGTGTAGTTTGGTAGTTTAGTTACTACTCGTACAATAATAATATTATATCCTTTTATGTGAAGCAATTTACCTGCTTTGATTTACCTACTTTAGCTTATTGTTGACAACTGATGATTTTTTTGTTTTGGCGGGTGGTGGGGGGGGGGGGGGGGGTTCATTTTTAAAGTGTGTGCGCTTATGTTTCAGAGTATCCCAGATATTTTAGGCGTACATAGAGGGTAACCATTATTTATTGATTAATGATAAAGCTTTGAATGTTCATTTCTTTCTTTTTTCAACTCGACTCAATTCATTTGGGATGGTTAGCTTTGTGTGTCCAAATCTTTTCATACTGATCTGTCAGAGCAGTTATTTTCTGGAGCCTTGAGCTGGTGGTGTAACAACTTGTCTGCCCCCGTGTCTAACGCTGTTGGCTGTCCTAATGAAGTATGTTGCAATAAATGACTGCTGTGATGTGCAGCTCTGAGTAGGTCTTGTACTAAGGAAGGCTCAGAGTTTTGGATCTCTGCTACTGTTTAATGTTTAGAATACCTACCTACTTTGCAAAGGGCTCCATACACTTCAAGCGAGACCTATCTCAATATTCTCTCTCTCTCTCTCTTATCTATATCTTGATTTCTTTATTTGCCTTTATCTTTACCCCTCTCTCTGGAGGAATCTTTAGTAAATTTCTTTGAATATGCCAACTCTGAAGAAAAATACTTTTTTTTTCCTGTTGAAAATAGAATCCTTCTACCCATCGACTGCCAGTGGCTGTCCTTGTGCTGACAGCACTCTGGACTCACAGTCTGATTCTTGCCTTTGATCTCATAGTGCAGCCAATAGGATAAACAGCTGAGAATTCCTTGTGGGAATCACTATCCTACCCTGTCTGATATATCCACTACACTCAAACTTTTAGAGGCATAGAACTGACGCACTGCTACCAAAATATTCCCAAGTGAATTTTGTTGGGTTTGGTTTTTATTTTGATTTTTTGTTGGTTTTTTTTCCTCCTTTTTTTTTTTTTTTAGGTTCTTTCTGTTTGCTGTAGCAGCAATCCAGTTTTTTAGTTGTTGATGGTTTCGGTGAATATTGTTATCCGGTGTCCATACAGATATTATAATATTAAATGGCTTTGTTCCTTTCAAGAGTAGAGTTATTTTTGTTCTATTTATTTTATCATTATGAATATTTTGTTTTAGATTTTTCGGTATCTCCAAAGGTTTGGTTTATTTCATTTGGCTGAAAATTATTTGTCAAAAATAGATTTGAGTAAATGGTTTTTCAAAAATATTCTTTTTGAAGGTAAAATAACCACCACATCTGAAAATAAATTGAAACTGCTTGGAAATGTCATTCAGGCAAACCTGTTTCTTGTGTTGAGATGGTCTTTTTTTTTTTTTTTACGATTTGTAAAATGTTGATAATGATTCTTAACTAAGATATTTTTAACAACACTCTCTGAAAGAGAACAAGCCAATTTGCAGCATTGGAGGAACCTTAATAACCAGATTTTTCAGGGTTTTCTTCACACTATATTTGAATGTTGCTTTTATTATTCGTGGTTACATCAGTCAGATCCGGTGTTTTTATTGTAAGCAATTTGTATTAGTTCTGATACGATATTTCTTATTTAAGGTAAGGTTTGTAAATTATTTACACATTATTTTCATTCAAAACACTTCACTTCCTTCTCTACTTTTATTTCCCCTTATTGTTTGGTTGTCATGCCAGGAATCCGATGTTAGAGACGCAGAGCTTGTACCGTGTCCTTTACTTTCCCCTTTCCCCATAAACATTATTATTATTTCAATTTCTCATTTCTTCCTAATATAATAATGCACATGTTGTGGAATAGTCATTGATGAAAGTTTTGTTGAAATTGAAGGCGTCAAATTATCTACCAAATTGAGGATCAGTGAAAATTGCTGAAGGGTTCGAGATCTGGAGTTTGTTAGGGTTGGTTTTTTAGTTTTTTTAAAAATGGTTTTCAATTTGGTCAAAGGGACTTAGTGCTAAAATGGGTTTAGTTCAGTGACAAAGTTATACACCTTGACAGACGGGTGTCAAGTTATGTTTTGTAGAGAGTCTTTAAGTTTTCAAAAGTTTTCTTTAATTTTTACAACTTGTTTGTTACTGGTGAGGAGCTCTCGTTGTTGTCGGTTAGGTGGAGTTTGTATCCGGTGACTAATCATGTCTGCCTGTTTTATCAAGACTTATTTGAAAGTGCTCGGTGAACATTTTGCTTTTATCATGTCAGGGTTGGTTTGACCCTTGTATGCGTGCTGTGGAATTCAAGTCCATCCTTACACACGGAGGCGGTTGGTGTTAAAGCCAAAAAAAAAAAAAAAGTTCATTTATCCTATTTATGTTCAAGTAGTAACTCGGTTTTATTTCGTTTTATTCAATGTAACAATTTCGCTGAATTTTTTTTTGTTTCTCCATGTCAGCTGTTTTGTTTCATACTGTTTAAGTTTATCTGTTTTTGTATGGCACCTAAGGTTTGTTTATCTCATGATGCTCCTTGATTTACTCCATCTCTGTGTAGAAGTTTGAAACGAAAAGGAAGGCCAGCTTTGGTTGTGTGTCTGTACATAAGATTAACAAATCAAGCTGAACTGATTGAGAAGGTTGTTGCACCAACTGCATTCTTGTTTAGTTTCTCAGTTACTTGCTTTGTCCATTTGTCACCACACATCTTAATTGGTGTATAGATAGTTTGTGTGTCGGTGTTCATTCAAACAAGTGTTTGTGTGTGTATTACGAGTGACAAGTTTTTTTTAATGAGGATTTGATTTCATCTGTAGACATTCCGCATGATTTGAAGATCCCTGGGCTAGCTGGTGTCAGGATTCCTTTTTCTATCCAATGGTGCAGGGAAAAGGCTGCTTAAGTTATTTCTTCATTGGAAGACTGTTTTATCAGTGCTGTGAAATGTAAAGCCAAAGCCTTTGTTTCATGAGCTATCAATCCCCCTCTCCTCCCTTCCCCCATCACTGAAACCAAGTGAAAGAAGAAGAAAAAGTAATGTCTTAAAAACATTTGTTAGACTCAATAGCTAAAACTGAAATCTTTCGTGTTGTCTTCTGGGGCTTGTTTTTTTTGGTTGTTTTTCTTTCCATATTCATTTTATTTTAGATCTAGACCAGGAATTCTATTTATAATGAAAAGAATGAAGGCCCTTATGTACAATGGTAGTAGAGCTGGTCCCCGTCCCTGTCCACTCATCACCTTACCTGCTGCCTCAGTGTTTCCTCGTTGCTGCTTCTGGCCTTGATTCTTTTTGTTTCATGAACCTGACTGAATTTAGTTCCTTTGTGCTTGCCAAGTCAAAGATGTAGTAAAGACTGGTGAGGGTTTGGATTGTGTTTGAACTGTCTATAGTCTCCGTCAACCCTAGTATTTTATGGTCATGAATTCATTACATGAGAATACGACATGTCTGCGTGTTGTTTTATTTCATGTTGTGATTTTTAAACTGCCAATAATTGATTATTTATAATTTATTGATTCATTGTTAGAAGTTTTTTGGCCTTAATTTTTATAGTATTTTTTTTTCTCATTTATTTCTGTCAACTACATTTTCTTTAAAAAAAACCAATGAATCTTTCTTGGTGTGATGTAGGTTTGTATCTCAGCTCTTCCTACTGTACAAGTACAATTGTTGATTTTTCCAACTTCGGAAATGGCAAAATAAAAACTATATATATTTACATAATATATATATTTATACATGATATGATATACATTGCTGTTTAAAGCTTCTTTCTGGATGAACTCTTGTATACTGTATAGAAGCACCATGGGGGAAAGTTGTAACTACTTTGATGTCTGGTTGACATGCCTGTGATCTAGTGGCACAAGTATACAAGGTGTGGGTGGGTGGTGTGCTTCAGACGACACGCAAGTTGATTCATGCAACCTGTAAGCGTTTGTGTGTGTCTGGCAGAGGGTTTGGTGCTACCGAGTGCTGGCCTCACAACCTGAACTAGGAATAATGTAGAAGAGATGAAGGGTGTTGGTGTTATGTGTGGAGCTGTAGAATACTGGAGGGAGTGCAGTCTCTGGTATTGAAACTACTGCAGCCCAGATACTAGTACTAGGCCAAAACAAAGTGTTGATTTCCACAGTTTGTCCATTTCTAATTTCTGCGAGATGAAGCACTTCACAGTCTGGTTTTGTAGTGTGAGATTGTTGAAACACACTCATCAGTGGAGGGACTGATTGACTTCTCACCCACAGGTTTCTGCTTTATTGTTCTACAAACTTTCATTTCGTGGGCAAATGTCTCATCTGGTTCTTACCTTGTTTGTCTTGCTGAGAAAATCAGAGTTGGTTGATTGTTTGACTGGATCGTCATGTGAGTGGAGAATCCCATTAGCTGTTGTTGTCTATTGGTTTGTCTGTCTGCTCAATGTAGTTGTGTGTGAATTTCAATTTCTGCTCTGTGAATTTTTGTTCATCTGCTTCATGTATACCATTTACCGTTTGTCATTGGTAACCTCACCTGGAATCATCTATTGTGTTGTTTTGATTTTTAAAATTCAATTTTTGCCAAGTATCATAGTTTCAAAATTGGAGAAGAAACAAACAAAAAAAAATTAAAAGATTCCCTCTATTTTTAAAGAGTGCCCATTCTTCATCTTTTTCTAGTTGATCAGATTTTGTAAATAACTTTCATACTATGCCATCAGTTTTTATGGAAATTTTTGGTTTGTTTTCTTCTTTTATTGAATTTCATACCCTGTAATGGTGATGACAATAGATATAGAATTTTGACAAGTAACAAGAATTCTCATATTCACTTAATAATTCTTGATAATAATCATAAGTACTTGTGCGATCACCACAAATACATGCAGATGTTGTAGTAATTACATCAAAATGCAGGCATTATGAAAAATAACAAAGGAAATTCCCCTAGGACTTTTGTTATGTGGAATATTTGCAAAACCGGATTTAATCTTTTTTTTCCCCTATATATTGAATGAACAAGGTTTTAGTTTGTTCATGAAGAAAAAACAAGTGGATGTCTGCAATTCGTTTGATTGACAACACTCGTCCCATTCGTTTGTCATTTGTTTTTTCTGTTTGGATTTTTACATGAAATAATCACCATGATAATGATCATGTTTTGGTCCTCATGCCTGGTTTGGAGGAACCTTGTGGCCAAGGATGGAGAAGCAGTGGGAAAGATGTTGGTGCTGCCTTCGTGATAATATTCCAGTAAATTATTATGATCCATATTTCTTCTCTTCCTCTCTCTCTCTCTCTTTCCATGTGTCGGTGGAGTGTATGAGCACACACCTGGTGCAAGCAGAGGTGGTGTGTGTGTCCTAAGGCCCTTACACACACACAACAATGTACTGTATTCATGCATTCATTCATTTGTGTCAGGGGTTGGGTAGGAGTGCGGGAGGGCTACATTGTTGTTCTTCACCTTTTCAACTCAATAATGAGATTAAAATTAAATTAATGTTGACATGTCAAGTGATGAATAAATGCTTTTTTTTTCTATTTCTGTCCTACAAATTTTTTTTAATTTTTTTTTATTTTTTTTTTTTTATTTTTTTTTTTTGATTGGGTTTCGTTTCTTATGTCATTTATAAAAAACTTTTAAAGATTCATTCATGTATGTAATTTAATTTTCACCCCATAACATTGTGGGTATATTTACATCCATGTTCGGAATGACACTCTCCCCTAGCCAGTCCCCGTGTCCTGGTGTGCAAGTGCAAACAATTACAACATGTCCACACAAACTACTACCAGTTTGATCTTCAATATTGGTCAAAAAGATCATATGTATTTTTAGTTAAAAGTACCTTACTTAAAGTCTCAGAAAACAATTGTATCGAGCTCTGCTTTCCAGCTTTTAGGTTTCAACTCATGATTAACAACTTGTATGGGCTTTGGTGAACAAAAGAGACACATTCTTGGATCTGCTATACTGGAAAATATCGGAGAATGCCCTGCCCTGTGTTGGGTTATTGATACTCTTGGAAGAAAAAAGACAATCGATCTCCAGTTGTAAACAACTCATGCTTCTGTTCTGGCTTTACAACTTTCTACTTTTCACATGTATTTGAGAAGTAAGTGAAATGGCGTAATCCAGAGCAATCTAGTACATGATTTGATCAAACTTTTTCCCTCATTCACAACTTTTTCTCACTCCTTCCCTGTTTTAAGCTAGTGGAAGCTTTTCAAAGTAAAAACATGCTAAAATTCCTAATAAATAAAACAAAACAAAGTTGCTATAATTTGTGAAAAAAGGGAACAGCCAGATGTGCAGATATATTGTAGAGGAAATCAATTTAAAACTTTTAGAATTTGCTTGCAAAAAAAACTTAGACTGAAAACTTAGTCTCACTCTATTTCTCTTTGACAGCAGTGCTTAACCCGTAGTTCAATGAAGGAAGGGGAATGTAAATTTTCTTCCAGCTGGTTTGGCACAAGCTGTGCCTAATTTAAGAATATGCAGCACTAGAAATTTCATTGATTTTAAATTTTACTCTGTACATGCTCTTTGATATATAGGATAAAGCTTAATTAAGCTTTTAAAGAGAGCAATATCCACTAAACATGCTCGCTCATAGTTGAAAGCCTTTTACAAGGACTAGAGGATTGTGGAGTGTTAAGGTGTACTGTCACTGTGAGGAGGCCTTTTCACTGGCTGGGAGAGAGGAACAACAGGAGGTTCAACAATTCTAGAATGGTGCTACTCCAATACTCCATGTCCCCACACAACACTTGCCTGATTCAACAAGACTTTTGTTTCCTAACTAACTCCCCCACCCCCTCCTCTTCCCCCTCCCCCTTCGCCTACCAAAATCAATGCCTCTATCATTTATCGATTTTGCTTTTAAAGATGTCCACTTTTTCTTTTTCTTTTTTCAATTACTTTTCATTTAAAATTTGTGTAGTTTGTTCCATTACATTATTACATTACATACTTGAATGAATATTGTTTTCATGCCTCCAGTCTTTCCTTCATGATGATAGTCATGTGCATGAGATGGTTGACACTGTTCATCTGTAATAATATCTTCATCTCTGGGACTGAGGAGCCCTGAAAACATCATCATTAACACAACTTTACTCTGTTGACCCTTTTGTTTTGTTGTTTTGTTTCAGGGGCTTTTTTTTTTCAATTTAAAGATTTAAAAAAAAAAATATTGTTTTGATATTATGTACCTTTGTTTGTAAATTTTTGGTGTATATAGTGTGTTTTTTTTTTATTAAAAAAAATATTCTTAAGCTGTCTTTAAAAAGGAAGCAAAAAAGAGAATGTGGCTGAAACTATTCCCTGTTTGAAATTATAACAATTTTGATATAAGAAAAGAATTATTATAGCAAATTTTTAATGAACCCTGATTCAATTTAATTTAAGGTCAAATTTCCTTATTGATTCTTAACATGAAATTCATTGTTGACAAATGAAGGAAATATGATATCCTAATCCTACATAGTTTATTGTTCAGTGTGTAATCCAAAATGAACCATGGAGGAAAAGACTGGCGTAGAAGAAATTATAGACATTAGGAAAATGGGTCACTAATTTATTGTTTAGTGGAGCAAATATTTTCAATATTGATTTATTGATTTTGAGTTTTATTTGGTTATTGTTTTGCATGTTGTTGTTTGGTATTGGTAGGTAATTCCTGAACAGGGAGTCGACTCTCTACGCTCTGTATTCCCACTGTGAGATTTTAAAACAACGCAAAATTCTGATACAAAAATGTTTTTCAATGTTGATGGCTTGCTTTTCCAAAAAAAATAATAAAAAAAATATTGACATTTGGTTTTTATTCCTTTGTTTTTGCGTCCCTTGTAGACAGAAGAAAACAAAATATGAGATTGTACATTTTTTTCGTTCATGTGTTTGTATAGCTTTTAACATGTGTCTTTATGGGTTGTTAATAATATGTGTGTCATGATGGGTTGTTGTTCTTTATGATGGAAGGGATTTTGCTGGCCAATTTATGTTGCTTTCCAATTTTTTTCAATTAAAAAAAAAAAAAAATTGGGGGGAAGAAATGGGAAAAAATGGAAAAACTTTTGTTGCAAAACTCTCTAATGATTCTATAAGTTGTAACAAATTTCAATTGAATTAAATGCAGTGCAAAAAGCAAATTTCAGTAAGATATCCCTTTTTATGATAAGGCATGGCCTGCTGGTGTCAAACGATGGAAGAAAAAGAAAAAAATTGGGCCTTGCATTGACTTTGATTATGATGAAATTCTCAACTCTTCCATTTCCCACCAGTTGAAATTGTTTCATGTTAGTTTGTTGTTTTGTTTTTTTAGGGAATCAGTTGATAGTTTATTTTGTTTTTGTCCTGTGTTTATTTTGTTATTTTTACATTTTTTGTCCGTAAAATATTTTTTAAACGGTGAACATAATTGTTGTGGATTACAGTTCGTTACTGTTTTGTTTGCGACTATTTTTGCCTAGAGACGAAGGGCTAAAGTAACCACCAGCCAGCCTTATGTCATTAATTAATTGATTACATATTTTTTTTCCTGACTATATCACTACTACTCTACCCATGTTGGCGATGGAAATTTTCATGTAAAAAGAGAATAATAACCTAGGTGTGAACTATTTTGTGTATAGATATTTACTTATATTATTGACTTAATGTTTTAAGTATCATGATGATGCAAAACATAAATTTTTATGATGTTTATCTTTTGTTTTCACAATTTTGTTAGGTTATATTATTGAATAAAATTCATTTTTTGCCATACATTAAAAGCTTTGCTTTCCTTTTTTGTACTTTCAAAATAGGATGAGTTGAGATCCTGGGAAGTTGGAATTAAGATTGATCTGATGAAATTTGAAATTTCTCATCTTAATGATAATCGTAGTCTAGGCTTTTTTGGCAGAACTTAAGCCTTTTTCATCTCCTTGAGCTTGAGAAAGATTTTGATAATGTTGTGTGTATAGTTATTAATCCTGTTGCCGTCACCTTGGAAACACGATGCAAGATTCACAAGCTTGTATGATGCTGTCACATTTCAGCAGAGGCCTTCACCTAAGTGCAAGAATGGACTAAAGGACTAAGTCTAGTTGTTCTTTTGACTAGTCTGTCATCTTACTTACTAAGTCTAGTTGTTCTTTTGCCTAGTCTGTCATCTTACTTACTAAGTCTAGTTGTTCTTTTGACTAGTCTGTCATCTTACTTACCCGCCCTGGACGCTGATACTGATATGACCTTAGTGATTGACGGCACCCTTAAATCGCTCCTGCGAACCCATGCTGTCATTGTTGGCTGTCATGTAAGCAATAGGAGCAAAATAAACATTTTTATCAGAATCTCAAGCAACTTGCACTTACTATGTGTTTGTTGCTGATCTTTGATAAAAGACATTTTTGCGGGCGCCTCTGGTGGTCGCTTCCTCTGTATCTTCTCTT
>JAUEKZ010215783.1:0-10077 GCA_031471865.1 Melibe leonina
AAAATGAGGATAATTTTTTAGAGAACCTAAAACAAGCGAGACAACTCAAGACGCTATTTACAATCAAAGACGTCATGGGTAAACTCCCTTTGAAGAAGCCACGCAGAATCGTTTGCTATATAAATAAGTCTAAAATTAGTTCCTATGGCTATAAATACCTTGCCTCAATTACTTGTCTTTATTTTCTTCGCTCATTAAAGAGCATAGGGCCTCCATCGGTCCTCATCATTGGCGAAAAATGAGATAATATGCAGTACAGAAACGAAACAAAGCCAAAGAAAGCAGACACATTGAAAAAAAAAACCAGAAAGAAAATGTACTCGAGCCGGATCGAACCTGAGACCCTACCACGACACCCATCTCCTTAGTGCAGTTCTTTGACTCTTCCCATGTCACACCAGATATATTCATCTTGGCTATGCAGGCTTCTTTTCCAAGTCTGTGAGGACCGTCCTCTTTTTTCCATTTCCTGGCGGGATCCATTCTAAAGCATGTGTGTTGATGTTGAAAGGCACCTTTCCTAACGTAAGGCAGGCCCATCGCCACTTTCACTTTCTAACTTGGACTTCCATCGGCGGTTGGTTTGCTCTCTCTTCTTCAGGGCAGGATTTAACTCTCTGTCGAGCCAATGCAAGCAAAGAGTCTGTCTGAGACACTTGTTTATAAAGGTCTGTATCATATTGCAGACGTTGATAGTCGGTCACTCGCCATGTTGCAGACCGAAAGGTAGGAATACCTACTGACAAGAATCAAAATAGACCCCCCCCCCCTTAAAAAATCAAAAAACAAACAAACAATCACATACACAGAAAAACAAAAGACGACTTGGTCTGACAATTACAGTTATGATATAATATTACCGACTTATATGATGCAAGGTAAAACGAATAAAAAACAAAGGCCCGGCATTCTTTGTATTGTAAACCGGAAACAACTGACAGTGACATCTCATGATCGGTGTATGCCCTTGCCTGATCACTGATCAGCAGTCGGAAATGTTAACACCTCTCCTTCACTTTATCAGAAAATCCAAAGAAAAGAAAGTGCCAAACCTACGTACAGATGGGTGTAACCGTGAGGGAGAGTATTGGAGAGGAATTTATCAACAATTGGCATGCCAGTTTCAAAAGCAGGTGCTTGATTTGGGAGATAAGGTTGTCGCTCGCAACGGGCAGAAGGAAAACGAAGAGCGAAAGGTGTCGATTAATCTTGTAAAATGAAAACAGTTCGACAGGGCTGATTCTCTTGGTTCTCATGGCTGAGCATTATTTCAATCCACTTTAACTGATAGTCTTCTTGTTGCTTGAAAGGAGCCACCACAAGTTGATACGTTTGGAGTTTCTTGGAATGATGCGGGAAGATAAAATAGATGAAATTTGAAAGTCATTTCGGGTGCCAGAGAAAAAAAATGACCTGAAACCGGATGGGTCAATGTATCACAAGATGTTTTTTTTTTTTATCAATTATGCTTGATTTCATTATTTTGACTGATACAATTCCAAACGATACAATAGTTAGTATTTGAATGGCAATGGTTTAAATGGTGACCTCAAAATCCCCTATCAGAGATGAGAAATCGCGTCACATTAGGCATACTGTACACGCCAGATTGACACACCAATGTACTTTTATGTAGAGAAGCACCACAATATTACACAACATTTGCGGAAAGGCAGGTGAGCCATTATGTTTGAGATTGTTTAACCCTTTCACTGCCAAGAACTTGTTCTCATGCCAGATAAATCAAATTTCAGTGAACTGAACTGAATTTCAGGCTTTTGGCATATATGTCAGTTCACCGAAATCGGATTTATCTGGTATAAGATTACGTATACTTTCAAGATTTTGTATATTTCAGTAGGGTTAGAATCAGACCTCGCGTTGAAAGGGTTAAAGTCGAATATTTAGTTCAGACCTTCTTATCAATATGTATAGTTTCCACACCGGATTATGTCACATTATGCACACAGCCACATACGTTTGGCGCCTTCACACACTTTCTTATTTATCACCATCCCCCTTTTTTAAAATCTCTTTGTTCGTTTATTATCGGTTTTGTTCCTAGACCTTTACTTTGCCTGTTGTTTATTGATTTTCACAGCGCCAACTTCAAAGTTCATACGCAGTTTCATGCTAACACGTAGCTACAATGCTTGATAAGAAATTGGTACACGAGTTCTCAACATGTAGCTACACTTATTAGCCAATTGTTGCGTGTAATAAAAGGGTGCATGATCAACTTTTGGTGTGAATCGTTCATTCTGTGATATTACGTAACATTAATGGTTAATCATTATAGAGCCGGTTTCATGACGCAAGACTAGATTTTAGTCCGAGGCTAAGTTCTAAATTCAACTCAATTTAGGCTCCCTTTGAATATTTCGACCACTCAAAAAATTAAAAACAATTCACTCCGTACCGAAATCGTGCCAAATTTAGAACATAGTCTCGGACTAAGCTTTGGTCTCGCGTCATGAAACCGGCCCTTATTATTATACTTAAATTTAGCGAAGGGTTATTGACAGCATTGCTGTCACTCATTTTTTAAGGCGTCAATAATATTGAGGTAATAAACTTTTAACTTGAATATTTCTTTTTTTATTTCTCAGAACGAGAGAAAGTGGAGATTACAAACTTCTTGCATGGAAGTATCTCAATAGTCTGTGGAGCGATGATTTTAAGTGTCACAGATGCGAGGCATAGAATAGCGGGTTCTGTACCCAGCAGAATAGGACCCCGCTTTCAGCAGCCACAAGGGTGCAGTACACAGATTATGCGTGTTAGTCTGTAAAGTCTGTTGCGTTGTGAGTGTTTTGATGAAGCGGAATTGGTGGAAGCGGGGTCCCATTTCTACTGGTTACGCTGCCTGTTATTTAATGCATCGCCCAGATGACAGGGTGGTACGGAATGCGAGTTACTCGGTCGAGTTCTACGCCAAACCAGGGTCAAAGTGGACAGGTGATTAAGGTCACAAATGGGCTTTATCTCTGGTCAGGAGGCTTCACAATCATTGGTTGTTATTTCCTCATTTAGAACTGTGCGCTGCAAAGGGTTCAGGGAACGTTCTTGATACAGGCCCCTCGCTTTCCCCGGTCCCAAGATAACGGCCGTTTGGCAAACACTTATCTGGAAAAATTTTACGACCACGGCTCAGCCTAGTAAATAAACCCTAACGGAAAGCAATCTTTTGAATGGGTTTCCGCCTGCCTATTGTTTTTAGATTCAAATCAGTTTGTGCAGACATAGCGGTCATTATCTACTCATACATGCACACTACACTAACAAATACACACATAATGAAACAGATAGATCGATCGATAGATAGATAGATAGATATATATATAGATAGATAGATCGGTAGATAAATATATAGATATATAGGTAGATAGATAGATGATAGATATATATATATAGATAGATAGATAGATAAATAGATAGATAGACAAACTCTTCTGAACCAAAGAAATTGTGCATAATGTCATTAATGGAGGGCCACCAGACCAACAGGGCAGTCAGAATGAAAGATTGACCCAGTTTTAACCCTTTCACAGCGAGGTCTGATTCTAACCCAACGGAAATATGCAGTCTTGAGAATGTACGTATTCTTATACCAGATAAATCAGATTTCAGTGAAGTGACATATGCCAAAAGTCTGAAATTCAGGCTTTTGGAATTTGTCAATTGACTGAAATCTGATTATCTGGTATAAGAACAGGCGAATCTTGAAAATTTTGGTGTCTTTAGCATTTGACGGGTTAAGACTGGAATATCAATGTAACATATCGATGTACGTGATTATCCAACATCGAGTCCAATTCACAAAGTATTGCACAATTTATCAGAATATAATTTCTAAAACAACAATTTGAAACACCCTAGGCGCACGCAATGAGGGTGAGCTGGGGTCTTTTTTTCCCTTGCCATTATGACAAACTGTTAACTGTTGATTTTCTAAATCCAAGCAGAGCTTCAAGCTCCGGACAAGCAAACACAACAGCAACAAAAGACTCCGGCCCCCCCCACCCGTGAGTGAAATATATAAATAAATAAATGAATTGATGAATAATTGAATAAATTATGATAATGATAATAATAATAATAATAAAAAATAATCTTTATTTTCCCAGAAGGTAATTCGTGTTAGGTTACAAGCTCTGTAGTGTATATGGGTTACATGAAACAACAACAACAACAACAACAACAAAAACCAAAAAAACACACACACAAATTTTTTTTAAAAACCCGACACAGGTACTGGCAAATTTCCTCTCTCTCTCCCTCTCTCTCTCACACACTATGAATGAATGAATGAATGAATGAATGAATGAATGAATGAAGGAATGAATGAATGAATGAATGAACACAAAAGTAAAGATTTCATTGATTTAGATCTCCACCTTTCTTAAAACTCTTGTTGTAATTGAAAAGAAAACCCCGACTACTTTTGTAATGTGCATTGCAGGGAACATTATCGGAATGATTAGAGGTCGGGCCAATGTAAACTAGTCTATGTACGGCCACGACACTTGGGCCCGAGGTGACCAGTGACTGTAAGAAGCACGATACGATGTCCAAGAATGCTTCGTGTCGAGAGTGCGCCCTGCGTATTGGTTATCAAGACCGACCCAGTAAGCCAGGTGATGGGCGTGTTTACTGATTCTGGGAAGTTTGGCCTGTCTGTATAAATGTTTAGATCTTTTCCTTATCGTCTGGAGACACAGACCCAGTCAACTACTACATGACATAATCTAAAGTGTTGCCAGATAGTTTGGTAGTTTTCCGAAATCAGCCTCATTACTTCAATGGGCTAAATGATACCTGGATACACAAACTGAGATCGACAGCAGATTGACAAAGAAGTTGCCAGATTGTAAATCTACTTGTCAAAGAGTCAATCAATAGACAAAGAGACACGTTGATAAGCAAGTATATTAATGAACCTACCAAACTGAAACCCTTTCGAATTAGCCAATAATGACTGCAAGTTTCCATTCTCTTGTTTATGAGTGTTGATTATGGCTATAAAGAGTGCAACAAATGCCATATTGGCACTGGGTAAAGTAATAGAAAACTCCAGGGATAAAGGAAAATCAGTTGTCCTGTGCTTTCATCGATCTATAAAAAAGTGTTATTGTTGAAAGGGTTCCAACAGAAATGTGGCATTACCTAAGCGAGATTGGTCTACCTGAGCGATATGATAATATAATAGTATATGGCATGGATGAGTTATTAAACAGCAGAAGGCAATACAGAATCTTTCAGAGTTAAAATGAGATCGCACCAGGGTTAAGCGGTTTGTCCATCCAGTCTAAAGTGCTGTGATAATAGATGTACTCCTGGAGAATGCAATCAAGCTCTGTCATGCAGATGATGAAGTGAAAAGAAGGTGAATGGATGAAGTTTAGACGGATGGGAGAAATGCAGACTGCTTTGGATTAGGGGACGTGGAGCTTGATAGAAACCACGCACTACGTGGGGAAAGCTGATAGAAGAGGAAGACGAAGAAGAAGAAGAAGAAGAAGAAGAAGTAGGAGGAGGAGGAGAAGGAGAAGAACAAGAAGAATAAATAGAAGAGAAGAAGAAGAAAAATAGGAGGAGGAGAGAAAGAAGAAGGAGGAGGAGAAGGAGAAGAATTATTACTCGTAGATATCGGGCTTAACGATTGAGTCATCGATATTCTATAATCAATAATTTCGTTAATCCCGTTTAATTCCTACCCTTTTTATGAATTGGCAACCATGGGTGCAGGCTTTTAAACGTTCTCTTGTGGTCCCAAACCCCGTAATCACCCTGAGTAGAAATGCGTAGAAACTATACGAGTAGATTTGATAATAAAAATCATAATCATAATATTACTCTCCACACCAATCTCACAATCACGACTGCCTCTCTGGTTATTGACTTGATTTTGAGCCGAGACCGTTAGTTTTACGATGGGCTGGTAGACAATAAAAAGTCTCTCTTTGGATAGAAGGACGCATCGCTCTCTTTCTGCCCAGGAACTGAACTGAATGAACCCGAAAGCCTTCCTTTATTTTTGTTTGTTGTTGCTTTATTTCGAAGCCAAACACAATGGTTTTGAATCATCGTATTTCTGTCTCCAGAACCTTTTTCACAAAATGTTTTTTTATCTCGTACGCACGTTCCGCCAAGGGGGATTCGGGGTTGTACGTGAAATATAATATAATCTCAAAAGGTACATTGAACCTTTTTTGGTTAGCGGAAATTATAATTGATAATAAATCAATGGTGAAAACTATTCTGAAAAAGAACTGTACGGTTCATCCATATCGAACCTTCAAATCAATAACACACCCCATTGTACAAACGTCTTGGAAGGAAATGATTCACAGCTATCAAATTGGTACTGCATGTCACACGCTTACTAAGATCCGTTGTGAAATCGTAGCAAGAGGTTATTTCTGATTTGCCAGTCGAGAATAGGCACGTATTTGAATTAGTTCATTTTTGTTTGCACATAATACATGCATCCTTGTAAGCTAAAAAAAAAGTCAGAGACAAACTAGGCAATCAGGCCATGAGATGTTTAATCTACCTCCATCTAATATTGATAGTAATCTTCATTCATACTTTCCTAGCACTAAAAAGGTTATGGAACAGCTCGCCTACAACCGCAAAGCTTATGAACAACATCGAAACCTTTAAAAATACGCTTCATCATATAACTTTAAGAAAGACCATGTAAGTTGTTGCATTAAATTAAAAAACGAGAAAAATATTAAACGCTTTAAGAGTTTAAGAGGTCTGTAATCGATCACGTTGAAATGCGCACTGACAGTTATACTCGGCCCAGCCGAGTCAGTCAGTTAATTAGAAGAAGAAGAAGAAGAAAATTAGAAGCTGTTTTAAACATCTTTAACCGGTTTTGTAGCGCAATAGATAGAGCGTCTGCCTCGGAACGGGTAGCTCGGGTGTTTGTTTCTCGTCCACGTCATACCTCTAAGACGTTAAAAAGGCATTCTAGCCAAGCGCTCTTGGTGCGTAAGACTGGTTGACCCAGTGTCAGTATATTGCGCGAGATGTTTTATTAAGCCCTCCGTTTTCTCTGTGTATCAACTCGTTAACTTGTCTAGAGAGCAGTGCCTTTGATATAACTTACATTGTGTGTGTAATGGTGTGTAAAACATGCAAAATAAACACACACAAAAAACAACCAACAGAAAATCACGTTCACAGTCCTATCAGCCAATCATCGATGGGAGGGACAGATGCATTGTGGTCTGACTGAGGGCTATCTTAACATTAGCAGAGATATAACTGCCCAACGCTTCAAGCAAACGTGTGTGTTGTCTGTGCAGTATAGCTACTTGAAATATGAAGTCAAGAGCTGGAAAGCACTTCAGTCATGCAAACAAACACGCTTACAGGTTCAAGTTCATCTGAAACTCAATCAGTCGATGATATAAAAAATAATCCGATTAATATAAATCCCTACAGGTATCCATAACTTAAATTGCTGGATTTATGTTTTTTTTTTTTTTTAGATATAATGGGCTTGTTTTGATCATAATATAATTTTCATGAAATGCGCAGAATGCATGCATGACATGAGTATTTAGTGTTGCTAAGTTTAACCCACTTATTACAACACTTTTTGCATTTTATCTCATGAATAAAGCAAGAAATGTCTTTGCGAGGGTTACCTGGAGTTGTCTTTGATGTTAAGCCAGTGTGACAGGGGGGATGAATTGGAAGAACACCATGTTGTTGTGCTGGGTGCATGAGCAAATAGTGTCCGCTCTTCGCAGGCTGTAGTAAACATTCTTTCCATTGCTGGTATCAGGCTGGGGTGGATTGTATTAACCCTTTCACAGCAGGGTCGGGTTTTTATTGAACTGAACTAAGCAAAATTATCAAAATATTCCATGTTCTGATACTAGATAAATCATATTTAAGATGTCAGTTTACTTAAACACGAGTTATCTCGCGTAAGTACGGGCAAACCTTGAAGAATTTGATACATCTAGTTAGTTTGATTAGACATAACTTAAGCATTGAAAGGGTTAAGCACAGTCTCCAGCAGATGATGCATTGAATCGAAATACAGCAATGCCAATAATGTTGTACTAATACACAAACATTGTTGATGTTATTCAGAGACCAAAAAAAAAAAAAGAAAAAAAAGAAGGTAAAACGTGTTCACGAATTGTTACAGAAAGTAAACATGCTGTGATTATTGATTATGACGTCAAACAAAATAGGTCCATATTATTTCCTGCTATTGACACGAAGAGTTTGGGTTTGTGACGGGGATTTCTTCATCACGATTTACAACTCCTCGGTGGAGACATTCTCGCCCAGTTGTTTACAGGTCTTGCCTGATAAGAAAGTGAAAGTTATGTAAACTGTGATTGTGTTTTTCCCTGTGGATAGGAGAGACAGTTAAAGTTTACTTAAAATTTCAAACATTGGATATCAGATTGGTAAGTTACTTTTTTGTTTATTTGCTTACTACTTGTTTGCTTGTTTGTTAGTTGAGAGTGTTGGCCATTGTCGCATTTGCATTGAGTCAGCTTCAGAGGGAACATTTTGATTCTGGGGTGAGATAGGAGTAGAAATACAAAGACATATTCATACGATATATTCGACTTTTCTTCACCAGCTGAACATCTGTAATTGAAAAAACAAAAACAACAAGGTTTAGTTGATTGGATAAGTAATTATTTGTATCGGGTTTTTTTTCAAGAGATAAATAGTTTATAGCTGCCATCTGGGTGAAACATGTTATATCATTTATTGTTTTGCCGCTCCCTTGCAGCGGGTGTGTTGGGAAGGGATGATTTCTCTTTATGCACCAATGATGGTGGTAGAGGAAAGTAAGGAGTAGTGAGTTGTAAATGATAGGAGTGGCCTTCTTTTCTTGGATCTAAGCGGTGAGAAAGGAAAGCGGTCATGCCGTACATCCTTTTATCGAGTAAGGATTGGAATAATATGCAGTGCATGCATTAGACAAAGTTAAAGAAAGCATAAAAATTGAAAAAGTAGAAAATGGAACAGATGAGGGTTCGAACCTGGGACCTGCCCCACACCCATCGCCCTGTGGCCAGCGGAAAGCTGCGAGCCTATCCACTTGGTCCCAGATCCAAACCTTCACCTGGACACTTTTTCCCCTTTTTTGCTATCTACGGCTTTGTCTTGTACCTACAGTAAATATCATTCCAAATTATATGACTGATTTTCTAAATGATTTTCAGTGCTTGCTCCCCACCTTACTAACATTGAACTTTTAGATTAATATCGTAACAGAAATCCGCATTGGAGTTGCGTCAACCGTATAAGTACGAACTGATTTATCTCTGTTCAAATTGATAAAAAAAAGACCACTTGATCGAAGACTTTAAATCGTTCAAAGGATCGATTAATTTGTTGTCACCTTGCCCTCACGAACAAGGTGGAGCGTTTATCACAGTATGTGTGTGTTGCGAGGAACAAGAACAGATACTTTACAAATTAATTATTTATTAACTAGCAACTCTGGTACAGCTTCGCTGAAAATAATGATAGTGTTGTTTTTTTTCATCAAGAAAATATAGATAGTTATAAAAGTGGCAAATTGGTTAGAGCGGTGAACTTCAAACCTTTAAGCCTCGGTTCAGTCACCCTACTCAGTGCCCTTTCCATAAGGCATATTAGATTAAACCTTTTCTCGTCCAATCGAAGACGGGGGCGTTCAACCTGAAGGTCTCTTAAATTAAAAGCGCAAATTTTTTCTTATAGAATTCCGTGACAAAATGTATCAGACATTTTACTGCTTATGACAAGACTGATACCAGGCTTTGGAAGTGGCGGATCTAGTCTAAATAAGGAGGGTGGACACATGACAAAGTCATGTAAAATTAACATAACTTTTCTTCTTTATTTTTGTAAAGAAACTTTATTCGTTTTGTCTTCAACTCTACAAATTGATCGATGACCCTACTACCTAAAAGTTCCTTGTGTGTCGTGTTGCATTGGTGTTTTTTTTTTTAATTTTCCCTTAAAGGTGTTTCACATCAGCATATCCAGTATTAGACCAAACGCTGTCACCATGAAATAACAATGAATAAAAACAAAACA
>JAUEKZ010215827.1:0-10074 GCA_031471865.1 Melibe leonina
CCAGCACCAGATGATCCACCGTTTGCGGGTGGTTTCTGCATTTTTGGCACGTCGGGGCGTCAGCTCGCCCCCATTTAAAAAGCCTTTTTAAAGTCTCTGCTTATTTGCACAGTAAGCCAAATGATATATGAATGGGGAAAATATAATTCAAACAATCTGCGATGGCTAATTTTTGGAAACAAAGGATCTAGACTCACGACATGTCGAAACTTGGGGTGTGTCGGGTTTGGCTGGCTTGACTCTATCTATTGAAAACTCAATCACTTGATGGAAGGTCTAGCTGAGATATTTATAATTTATGAAGGGATATGAGGTAATTTGGCCGGCCAATAACGATCCATAAGATATGATCATTGATGATTTTTCCTAAAAAGACTAGTTAGACTAGTCTACATCATTTTAGTTGTTGTCACCTCTCAGTTCTAGATAATCATCAGTCGAATCAGGTGTGTAGTTTCGTTGGGACTCTTTATAGAGTAGAAAAAGATCATCCTATAGTTAGAAATAGATAATCCTATTCATATTCTTATATACAAAGACCTTTTCTTGTCACAATAGATTTTCCAACCAAAGTATTGGTAGTGTTAATTGACACAGAGTAGCCACAGAGTAGCTCTGTGTCAATTGACGCACAGTGGAGGTAGACCTCAGTTGCTATTGAAAGGACGTTTTGAAGCAGTTATGATGCCATTTTTTTTTACCTAAACCATTCCTAGGCTTGTACTTGTGCTGCCAACATTTCTACCGTTCTATGATCCTTTCTTGAGATCGTATTGATCATGTGTAGAGATTTATTTGAGCAGGCCCCATTGGATTTCCAATCTAGGTTTTGTTGCAGGAAATCTCTATCTATTTAGACCTAGAGTACTGGTATTTCCGACCACCTAAGGACTTTTTCACATTGTGTGGCTTCTAGATATTGCTTTACTGTAGTTTTGGGCTAATTAGAAGCAGAGTAAAAAAATCTATTAGGCTATGAAACATACAATAGGAATAAAATGATCATTTTTTTATATAATGTTGAAAAATGTTTAACTTAGTTTTTAGCCAGAATCCGACCATGGTCGGCCCAACAGAATTTGACTTTTATTACCTAAATCCCATTATGTGCCGTTATGATCCTGTCATGACAGTTATTCCAATTGTCTTTTTATTGTCATTTACCACTGTTTTTAATATATCTTAAACATGTTCAATACTCTCTCCTCTTTCTTTTAACACTGTTCATGATTTTCCCCATTATTTCACACCTTAGAAGATATTTTTTTTACCTTCGCATGTCCCAAAATGGCTATCCTCTTTCTTTCTTCTAAAACCAATTCAAAGCACTGATTTGCCCATACATGATATTTAAGTCGTTAAAATGCAAAATTTAACCTAAAAACACCCATTCCATTACATGATTTAGAAAGATTGCAGACAAGTCTATTTTTGTGGCAGAGGGAAAGGGATTTCTCATCTGGTTCTCAGTTGTTGATTTTCTTCCAATTTTATTTTCAATTAATGACGTAAAATGATATGCACAAATTTTTCTTTCTCTTATCAGATTGCAGGAGGACCCACCTGCTGGTGTTAGTGGTGCCCCATCAGACAATAATATTATGCTTTGGAACGCTGTAATATTTGGGTTGGTATTTTTCCTAAACCTTTTTATTTTTAATGAAGGAACCAATTGGTATGTTACAGAGTACTTAGTTAACCCTAAAAGTGCCACAGGCCGATTAAATGAGCCCCAATTTCACTTCTGTACTGACACAGCTGGATCGGCCCAACTTTTATGGCTGGTTTCAATAGGTAAAATGATTTTGAACTGCCGTTTCATCGGTAACCTGCTACCGGAAATGATCTTATGTTGTTTCACTTCCTGTTTAAAGTGAAACTAAGCTAAATTTGATGAAAAATCATTTTTTTACAATGCTCGCTTCGAAACCGTGCTAATCTTTGAGACTTTGTCACTATCAGTTGATGTTTTTGTGTGTTGAAAATTATTTTCAAACACAAAATTCACCCATTTTCTGCGTTCTAGTTATATTGGGGAAACTACACTGTACTACAGGGGTTTTATGACGATTTGCTGATCGGGTAGTTCAAACTAAAAGCTTATGAAATCTGTGGGGGTTTTTTTTTGGCGCGGCCACCCGTTTTTTACGCTAAAATCAAGTGTTTGATTTGATTTTTATAAAAATTCCAACAAGTTGCAGCATAGAAAGATTAAAAATGATATCTATCCATATTGTCGTGCTTAGTGGCTTCTAATGTTCTTATCTAACACTGAAACAATCATTTAGCAGACCCTACCCCTTAGAGGTGACTGCAAAGAATGTGACTACCCAGGACATAATTTCTTGTAATGAATTTATTATCCATCAAAACCCTTTAAAACTATACTTTTTCAGAATTTTTGTCATTTACTAATGTGCTATATCTCTACTTTTTCATGCTTTTTTCGCGATCAAAGATAGATTTTGCTCTGTTTTTCATGTGTCATCGAAGGTCAAGGTCTTAACTTGACCGTTAGTCATTTTCTCTCTCCAAAACAGTGTTTTTGTAATAGGAAATTTCATACCCGTTCAGAAAAAGTATGGTTAAATGGGGTTTTGAAAAGAAATATGGGGTGAAATGGTAGTTTTCTGGCACCCGTGTAAATCACCAAAAAATAATGTGGCACTACAGATTCTTACTATGTGACAGTTCTAGGGTTAAAATAAAAAGCTAGCTCTCTTATCCTCAAATACCAGAGTCATCTTTGAGCAAACTTATGAGTTTTCCATTGCGAAAAAAAAAAGGGTGAACTTTGTTTTATTTTTCATGATGGGGATGTGTAAAACTGACAGAAAATAATCTCTCTTTTTTTTTTCAGACCTCATGACACTCCGTTTGAAGATGGCACATTCAAGTTAACCATAGAATTCACAGAGGAATATCCAAACAAACCCCCAACAGTCAGATTCATATCAAAGATGTTTCACCCCAATGGTATTGATTTTTCTTGAAATTTTTGTTGCTGAAAAACCTAGGGAAATTGCAAATATTGCTCTAGTTAAACTAGTTCTAGAATAAAAGGAAAAGGAGCAGTGTTTTCTGTAATTATTTTTTTGTTATGAATGTAATATTGTCCATTAGTGACCTAAATGGCAGGGAGAGCAGTCAGGGTGGGCACACATATTTTGGGTTTGTAAATTTTCAGACTTTTGTCTTCTAAATGTCTGTTCACTGAAATCTGATTCTACTGGTATAGGAACAGACAAATCTTGAAGGTGTTGATATCTAATCAGTAGTTTGAAAAACGACCTTAGCTGTGGAAGGGTTAAAGTGATTTTGATCTTTCACACTTTCCCAAATGTATTCACTAATGCATTCTCTGTGCTTCTCCTCAGTATATGCCGATGGAAGTATATGTCTTGATATCCTTCAAAATAGATGGAGCCCAACCTATGATGTTTCTGCTATACTCACATCTATCCAGGTAAGTCCTGCACAATAGTTATTGAGTTTAAAGTCACTTCTCTTGATTTATTTTTATTCTTATCATCCTCTTAGTACTTGGATAATTTTGAGTGTTTGTGTATTTTTGTTTTCCTGTTTGTTTGTTTTTTTTTCAATATGGCCTGTTTTAAAACTTGATGTCTGTTCTCTTCATAATTTTTGCAATTACAACAATTAGTAGGGATTCATGGTCAACTTACATCGCCACATCATTTTTCAATGTTATCATTTTCACATTGGGATCTTACCTTTGATATGATTGCTTTAGCTCTTTCTCCGATGTACGTAATAAATTGTACAGAAGCATGGGAAATTATGAGCAATCAGGATTTTTAAAATTTTATTATTATTATTTATTCATTTGAATAAATGAGAAGTAGCTGTGTAGAAAATAAAAGATGTAGCAATAAAAATTTTTGGTTTTGTTTTTTAACATAAAAGGGGTTTTAAGACATTGTTTTAATGCAGTGTCTGACAATCTTTATTTTTTGGCTTGTTATATTTGCATACACTGAATGCGATTAATCACTTTGACTATAATCGCATCTCAGTTTTTGGTATCAGTTATGTGTTCCATGGGACCACCAGTTTCGTCCAATCATTGACTCGGGGTAGAATTAATCATGTGACTGTTATTTTTACAGTTAATCGTTATAGAACAATTTAATCAATACTACTCGTAACACTGCCAGCCTATAGTTGCATTGCAAGAAATAGCAAGCCAAACACTACGCTCAGCAGGCAGGCTGAGTGAGTTAACTCACTGTTAACACTTTGCTCAGTTAGCTCCTTTGTAGTTTGGTGACTCACGAGTCAATGCTAACTCCCTGTGCAGGCAAACAAACAGTGAGTTCTCTCACCTTCACTACCCATTTAACCAGTTACCCCACTGCCACATATGAGTGATAACAAAGTGTGCATGTCGTTTTCAGTAATACTTTTGCCGCTCTCATGCTGGTGTTATCTAGTTCTTGCATAGCGTGTGCTTGTCAAGTCACTTGACAAACGTAATTTTTAATATTGATAATGATGACAAGGCCTTGCAGTTAAAAGCAGTAGAATGTTTGCCATTCTACAGTGAACACTGTGCACTTGTGGTGGAGATGGGCTCTTTTGTCATGTTTATGTTGGTGTGTTAGAGGACTATCACTATCAATGAATAAGACATTTTTGGGGGCGGATGGTGGCAAAAGATGCAGGTGTGTGTTTTTGTGTTAAAATAGCATTTTCTTTATACCACCAAGTTCCCCACACCTGGTGCTGTATTGCCTCAAATTATCAATGCAGTAATTATTTTCAGTTTAAAAATTACAAAATAATTTTTGGTTTTGAAAATAATCGAATTTTAATGAAGACTACATGGGTTTCAGACTTCCTGATTTTTCATGAGTTTCACGCAACAGGTTGAATAATTTCCTTAATGGATTGGCAAAATTTTACCCGTCAAATTTCACGATTGGTGTAGTTTTACTAAAGCGATTGTGTTTTTGTGGGCCTAAGTATTGAAAAGTATGTTTGTAGTCTTAATCTTAAGCAATGTTTTACACTGTTCTTTTATGTAAATTTTTTTTTTTAAAGTGAAAACGAAAATTAGAAATTTTCATAATTGGCAAAATTTTACCTGTCAGATTTCCGAAATGATATTGGCTGACCACTGGCATCCATGAAAGTGTTTCTTTTTAAGGTGGCTGCCATTTCCATGGCAACAGTTAAATTTCTAATTTTTATTTTCTTTAAAAAACTCGGAGGTTTAGATGATTCATGTGTCCAAATGGTTTTGCTCTAGGATGAATAGTTGGGAAAATAGGTTTTTTTAGTGGCATAATCTTTAAGGGTTAAAGCACTTAGACTTGTCACATTTGTGCCAGATGAGATACCATCATGAATGCTTTTTTGGTAATGTTCCATCAAATTTACAGAAGCAGATGATATTGGTGTTGGGTTGATCACATGGTATTTATCTAAGATGCTGTTTTAACTTATGTTAGCAATAGGTTTTTTTTGTTGGATTGTTTAATTTTTCAGAATCCAACATTAATGAAACTGAGTTTTTTTCTTCTCTGCTTTTGAAGTTAGTTCTTACATTGCAGAATAATTTGATAAGAAATTTGTATTAAAATATGTAAGTTGCAGAGCCTGAATTTTTATAATCATCATAGGTGCCACTTTTTCTCTAAATAGATGAATTCCTCTATATCACCAGCCTGATAAATTTGTTCCTCTATTTTCTTTTGATTCTGCTCCACTTAAAAAAATTAATGGAAACAAAAAAGCAAAATCGAATCACTACGAAACTGAATATATATAATCTTTATACTTGCATGATTAGCTATAGGTACTACTTCTCTGAAGGATTCTTTTGACTTAGTCAAAATTTCCTTTATATTCCGCCTGTATTCAATGGGAATGCAAAATGTTCCTCTATTTTTTTAAATTGGCAAATGGCACCTATGAATCATACAGCAGGGTGTTTAAATTTAAATATTTCCATATGGTTTGAGAGGTTCTGATCATGTCAATACATGGATAATCAAACCCCAGCGTCTAAGAAGACTGAAAACAAGTTATGGTCACTTTGTTCATGGCCTTTGGATTTGAAAAAAATTAGCAGCTCATGCTTTTGCTCTTCTGGAATGAAAAATGTGAGTTAACATGTGCAGAAATATTTTGTTATCTGATTTAACTGTGTTCAAATAGAAAAATAAAGTTTTAAGAAGGAAGGTCTCTGGCGGTTAGTGGAAGACATGATCATTGATACTTGATCAAACCCACCATGTATAATCTGGGACGTTCTTTTAAAGTGTATTTTTTCCTGCTTGTTTTCCCTAGTCTCTGCTTCATGATCCAAATCCAAATAGTCCTGCCAACAATGAAGCAGCCCAGCTGTACAGAGAAAACCGTCGAGAATACGAGAAAAAAGTAGCTGCTATTGTACAGGAAAGTTGGAATGATGATGATGATGATATTGATGACGATGAGGACGAGGAGGAAAGCAAAGGGGCATCTTAGCATCTAAAAATCAAAGAATCATCAACCTATTCATGAAATGATGAATACTAATTAATGATAATATTACAGACAGGAAAACTCCAACCCTCAGTTAAAATTTAAATCAAGCAGATCTTATCTATGTGCGTCCTCTGTACCTTGTTCCTGTTTTAACTGAAATCACGAGACAGATGTCTCAATTTGATATTTATTTCAATCCTTTCTTCTTCCTACCCTGCTTTATATCATCAATGACATTTTTGAGGAATTGCACTCTGAATGTTTCTCATTATATTACAAGGGCTTTTGTAAAGCATCTATGATTTGGAAGTGAAAGTTAACATTTTTTTGGAGAAAGAGGATTGACCAGCTTGACTTTTCACTACTCTTGGTCTCTGGGAGAGTACGACAAAAAATTGTGTGACGGTGTCAATGTGATATATGTATCATTGTTTTTTGGTAAAGGATAATCTTTTTTTATAAAAAAAAAAATAAGATTTCGAAAGATTATTTTCTACCAGCACAAATCCATTTTTTACACATGAGGAACACCTCTGTTTCGAAATATTAACATGCTTTTCCCTCGTCCCAATGTTGTTCAGAGGTAGATACCCATATTTTCAAAAAGAAAATGAAAAGTGTATGAAGTTGACCATGTCCCTTTTATAATGCTGCCATCACAAAATGAACAAAATGTAGAGTTTGTTAAATGTTGGTTTCCATGCTTCATATTTTCAGTCTCTTTTAGACGAGCCGAACCCCAACAGTCCAGCTAACAATTTGGCTGCCAAACTTTATCAAGAAAACCGCAGAGAATATGAGAAAAAAGTCAAAGTCATTGTGGAAGAGAGTTGGTTTTTTATTGGTGAAGTTTGATCAGAGACAACTGGATGAAATGTTAATATTAATTTTGCTATTTGACAATGAAAGATATGACTGATGAATTATTTTTTTAATAGTGTCAGTGTCAGGAATAAGCTGATAGTACATGATTAGTGGTATTCAAATTTTATTTTAGTTTAGAGGTTTTGATATATATGAAGTTATATGTTTCCTTGAAATTTACTGAAGTTGTAATTTTCTTCACTTATTTTTAAGACTAACCCAGTCAAAAGTAATGAATTTAATTTTAAAAAAGAAAAAAAAGGGGGGGGGGGTTGCTGGGTGGGTGAATATATCCATTGGGAAGAAAAGTGAAAGCTCATGAATGATTGAGTTGTTAGATTGAATATGTAAACTCTAAAACGGATATAGTAAAAGTCCATAAAATAATTAAAAGAAAACAAAGTTATGGTCTTCTTTCCCAGGTGTCAGATTTTTTTAATGATATTGGTACTCAAATCAAATTTAACTTCAAAAATTTTAAAATTGTTTTAATTCAAAATATTATCGTAAAATAATGAGAATGGTGCCTGTGCTGTTTACACTTGACAGCATACTATTAAATATGTATGTTATACAACCATACAGCACCCTATGTCCTCTGCCTTTTTATGTTGGATCAAAATCTTTGTAGTCTTACCAAAATACATCTTATGAATTAGAAGGAAGATGATAGGGTAAAAATATTTATAACTGCATAGTCTATAGGTACTGGGGAATTTTCACTTCCTCTGCTTTCAATGTCGTGCAATATCAAATAATTAGCAAATTGAATTGATGAACACTTTTAATTAAAAAGGGAAAAATCTTGAATATATTTTTGCTCACTCAGATTCGTCACCAGTTGAAAGTGTAGATTTGGTAGGGCTGCATACTGTAATAAGAAAATATTTTTCATGTTTCCAAACTTTCTCTGTATCCGTTTTAGAGAATCAATAATTTCAATTTGTGATGAGATTGATTGGAATGAAGTGAATGAAAGGTGTGTTGGTGCTTGATATGATGTGTGATGCTTTTGTTGTGTTGTTTTCTAAAAATAAATGTACAAAGTGTAATAAAGTTGAGAATGATGATAGAAACTATTTTGTTACTGTACTTAATTGCATATATGCTTGTTACATTGATCATTGAAGGGGGACCTGGGGTAATCATGCCCCCTTTTTCTTTTGGGCCATTGTTGTGCAACTCTGTGGGCGCTGGGCTTCTATTTTGGTGTTATCTTACTTTTTTCAGAACTCTCTTAACAAGCATACACAAGCAGGTAACTGTTAGCTCAGGCTTGTTTCTGCCTGTTGTCTTAACAGACTTGGGTGGGCACTACTTATTTTTCTTCAATAATGGCTTTACCTATCATCTTAAGTTTTCCAGCACTCCCTTGCGGGTGTCTCTGTCCTGTGCTCCCTCAATAAACATACACACACCTCTGCTAGCTCAGTCTTGGTCCTGCCTGTCGTCCTAACAAGTAGTCATCCCCCATGTTTTTTTACACTGTGGAGCCTAACTAAAGGTGACTTACAATCTAGAAGGACTGAGTATCTATTTTTGCACACAAAGGGTAGTAGAAGCAATAGGAGCAACATAAAGATTTTATCAAGATCTCAAGCAACTCACACTTACAATATGTTGTTGCTGATCTTTGATAAAAGATATTTTTGCGGGCTCTGGTGGTCGCTTTTTCTGTTTCTTCTCTTTTGGCTTCAACTGTCATCTTTTTTTCCCCGGCACTCTCCCGTGCTCCCTTTTCAAGCATACACACACAGCTGTTTTGTATCTGTTTGCTCAGTCCTGGTCCTGCCTGTCGTCCTGACAGACTTATGGTAATCCCCCATGTTTTTACACTGTGGTACCTAACTTCAGCAGGGTCACTTGCTTTGTAGAACTTCTAAGGCCTGAGTACATTTGTACGCAAAGGGCAGAAGAATATCCTGGGTCTCCCTTGACCACAATAGTGCCTGATGTGAGCGGTGGGCAGTATTTTTTTTTTGTCCTGCTTTGTGATAATATGGGAGGTGATGATTTGTTTTTCCTGTAAATCAATTCTTTGTCAGTGTCAGCTTTTTTTAAAAGATATTTTTTTCCTTTGTAAATAATCTCTTTTTGAAACGTCCCTGGTAGGGTCAAAGATTATTCTTTTAACTAGCCTATCATCTTACCCCTGGGCGCTTATATGACCATAGCACTAGCAGTTGCAAGCGCCTGAAAATCAATAAACAAACAAAAATTTTGTAAAAGAGGCACAAGCGGGCGGTTGGGGGGTGCCTCCTGTTGGTGCTACTTCTGTTTCTTCTCTTTTGGCTTTATCAATCATCTTAACTGTTTTCAACACTCTCTTCAGTGCTCCTTTTACAAGCATACACACACAGCTGTTTTGTATCTGTTAGCTCAAACAAAACTGCTACTGTTACTGTTACTGTTAGCTCAGGCTTGGTCATGCCTGTCGTCCTAAACAGACTTATGGTCATCCCCCATGTTTTACACTGGTTACAGCCGATGGCTGCCTAAACCTTCCACCATCTAGACTACATCTTGCACAATCATGATCCAGGGAGACCTAGGACATTCTACTGCCCTTTGTGAACCAAAGTACTCAGCCCTTTTAGATCTGATAACAAGTGACCCTGTAGTTAGGTAGCACAGTGTGAAACAACAGGGGAATGACCATAAGTCTGTGACTGTGAGGACAGTGGTTGACAGGTGTCTCTGGTGACCTTGTTGAAA
>JAUEKZ010215838.1:2500-10073 GCA_031471865.1 Melibe leonina
CAGAGTGATATGATAATGAAGGATAAGTTTATATGTTACTTGAGTAAACATGGACTGGTTGAGAATGTAAAACGATAAAACACACATTGTATTATAGCTCATAGTGAGACATGCCATAATGAGAGCATGGAACTTACAAAATGCGAAAAACGAGCTGCTAGAAAGCTTTGCCGTGCTATGGCAAACAACATTTTTTGAAAGGTTCTGTTAAAGTTATAGAGCTTCCGAAGGAGACGGTGCACACAACAAGAGTGGTCGTTCTTTGATCATTCATTGAGGAGGCACCATTTACTCGAACGAAACGTTCAGTGCCGTTTTGTCCTTGTATCCTTTGAAGGCTTTTAATATTTCCTTCTCGCTAGTTTTCGAATGCCAACAAGGGAACAAAATTGGAATTGTAACAGTTTGTCTACAATACAAGAATGTAATTGAGATGCCAGCAGCATTTAAACATGTTAATGCAATTTCTTTTTTTACTCGAATTGGACTACCTTTTCATGATATAGTATTACGTCTTCTACCATGTTACTTTTATTTTCAAATTCCCAGACATTCTCACGAAACGGCATTTTTTCTACATCAAACTTTGTCTCCGTTCAGTTTTTTCTAAGAAAAGAAAAAGGGGTAAAGACCAGAGTGGATTGATTTTGTTAAAACAATATGCGACAAGAAGTCCATACAAAAGAATGGGAGAGAAGGCCCCATAATAATATTATCTAGTTTTTAAACTGTCAGCGAATGCGAAATGGGAAGACTGACAATGTCAAAGGGAAGAGTAATATACTAGGTTCGTTTCTCGAAGAAGCCTTTAAAAAGTAGACAAACAGGATGAACGATAGGGATAAAAAGAATTTTAAAAAATAAGAAAAAATGAATCAACACAAGACTTTTAGAGACGTCAGGATTTGAAAGCAATATGACAGAAAAGCCTCGATGCCAAATAAAGATGGTCGGCGGAGGAAGTGAAGGGAGACATTTTGGACACAATATGGACGTTCAGGGCAACCCAGCTGTCATGAAGTTTTGAAACGTTCGGGGACCGGCGCACGATATGTTGTATTACTCTCACTATCAGTTGTGCTTTAGGATTGTTTCTTGTCAAGGATATTTTGACATTAGATTCGGCAATCCGTCCATTATAGCCTAGGCATTTTAAGAGATATTACAGATTTGATCAACTCTCTACATAGCCATTTATGAGTACCGATGTTACCGGTTCCTCAGATAGAAATAATAGTTTTACATGACAGCACATAATTCTCTGTGTTGTCGCCGACCCCTGCCAATACCACAAGGCGCTCCGATCGGTCGCTGTCACTTTCAACAGATTTGATTCAAGTAATTTGATTAAAGACAAACCCTTTTGCTCCTGGTGATATTACCTCGCATATTTTGGCTTCTAGCGTTGATGTAAAATCATTGCTTTCCAGCTTTGCCACAAAAGATTAATCGCGTGATTCTATTTCTTTCGCCTTCTCTCTAGCCTCTGAAGCCTGCTATGCTGCCGTAGAAGACTTTAAAATCTGCTCACCCAGTTAGAGGTGCGAATATAATGCATTGCAAATATCATTCGTTATTTCACAATTATCATGGTATTTGATATTAATATCCTGTTTGCGACATCGGGTTTTTTTGTGGGTTTTTTTTTTGGGGGGGGGGGGGAGTGTCACAAATTCAAACACATACACAAAGATTGAAAAAACAGAAGAGAGAGAGAGAGAGAGAAAGAGAGAGAGAGAGAGAGAGAGAAAGAGAGAGTAGAGAGGAGGAGAGAGAGAAAGAGAGAGTAGAGAGGAGAAGAGAAAGAATGACATGTAAGAGAAAAGGAGAGACGTGCAAATTAAAATTTTCTATTTTAACTGACAAAATCAGAGTTAGTGAATGGTTACTCGTCATTTTTTAAATTTAATCTTATGATGCGAAAGATGGGTGATATCAAAATCTCTTTGAAAACCAGGGACAAAAAAAGAGGAGACAAACATCCCAAAAACGTTGGAGGGGGGGGGGGTCGCGTTTTATTGGAATTACAAAGCTCTCTCTGGGTTTAAAGGCCAGAGAAAAGTATTCGTTTTCGTCCCTGTACGCTAATAAAAAACAAAGTAAAAAGAACCACTAGAAAAAAAATAGATACTTAGAAATCCATCAGGCCTTCTGGGCTAGCACTAAGTGACCGGGCTGAATGACAGACAGGCGTTGATAGGCATACACACACACATACAGACAGGCGTTGATAGGCATACACACACACATACAGACAGTAGTTACACATCTACTTTAACCCTTTCACTGCTAAAGACACCAAAAGCTTCAAAATTTGCCTGTTCCTATACCAGATAAAACAGATTTCAGTGAACTGACCAATGCGAAAAGCCTGAATTTCAGGCAGTCCGTGCAGAGCTGGTTGAGTAGATATGCACGGCAAGGGGTGAGGCAATCACGAGGTCATGTCCCTGGGGAGACCACCAGCTTTTCTTCTCCGGAACTTCTCTGGTGGCTGAGACTAGACTAGAAGACAATGGACCGGGCTTGGTGGCAGAGCACTGGACGAAGACGGACAATCAAATTTGTGTTGTAAGTTCGGAGTCTAATGTTGCTTGGGATGTATATCGTGTAGGAGTTCAAAGCTAAGAAACAAAGCATATTATTCCACCTGAAAATTTTTATGATTTATTTTGATGATGGAATTCGTGTTTAGCACGTTTTCGTTTGCTTATTTGCTACTCTTTTAGATTGCTATTTATCTTTATTGTCAATTTTCTCTTTTTATTTTGAGACAAAGGGCGGACAGTATTACTCATTGTTCTTAAATTTATTCTGAAACCCTCTCGGTGGTTTACCTTATTTTATTGCGTTTTGGTATGCTCAGAACTTATAACGCTGTTTGGGAATATCTACTTGGGTATACAAAATGTTTGTTTGAGATCGCTCAAAATGCTTTGTGTTATATACCTTTTTTAAACTCATTTTTATGTCATTCCAAAAAAAAGGGAAAAACATTTCTTTACGTTGTCCATCTCCATTGTGACGTGAACCCTGGACATTATAGCCTGTAGATCTTATGTCCCAGCAGGGATTCGAACGGTGATCATCCAAGTGACAGACAGCTAAGTAGCATGGACACTGCACTGACGATGCCCGAACAAAATTTGCTTTCCAGGAATTTATTGAAATAATGATATAGGCCTATGTCGTGCATCATTATTCACCTTCTTCCCCCATTCCACCCCACCCACACCCACACCCTCTCACTCACTCTTATTTTCTCAATTGTACATTGTTTTTGCTCTACTCTAAATCCTAATTATATTTTAATCCTGTTTGTTTTAATTTCCGCTTAGCCATGTTAGCAGATGATATTATTAGGAATAGATATCTCCCCCGTTCTTCCAATAGGCTTATCTACTTTACCACTCTCCAATCTCGAGTTGAAACGATTTTTAGATAGATATCATGATGTAGAATTAAGGGCGAGAGGTTCGGGGAAAGGCAGATAAAAGCAGAGGCAGCCAGCAACAGCCGCGGTAGCTGTCGGTGCATGAGGAATTATTGTGTTGCATCCACATCGATGGAAATGAAAGGAGAGAAGAAAGCAATCAATAATTTAATGAGAGATGTCAGGGAATTAGAGGACACGAGTTGAGAGAATATTTGGCAAAGGTAAATAGCGAGGAAATCATATTATGATGATGTTCCCTCGGAGAGGTATTGGACTCAGATGGCGAGGGGGATGTCGTGTCCATTTAAGTTCTGTGTAAAAGAAAGATTATCCAAAGATTTGAAAAGATTATTATACAAGATGAATGGGGGGAAAATAAATGGATTTTTTCCCCTCCCCAAACCGATTAGATGAATAAAATTGGGCGGTATTGAGGGGGCTTGGATTGAGGAGCGGAGAGGAAAAGAGGGTGGAATGGGAGGGTTGGAGAAGGGTAGAAAGAGGGGAGTAGGTCGGGGGGGGAGGAGGAGGGAGATGAAAGTGAGGGAGGGGGGAGAGGAAAATGAGGAGGAGGAAAAATGGAGAGATGTGTGCAGGAGGTTATAGAGTGAGTGGAGGAAATGGGTAGGGGGGGGGGTAGGGGGGATATGGGAATGAGAAGGAAGGGTAAGAGAGGAAATAGAGAGAGGGGAGGAAGGGTCAATCAAAAGGGAGAGGGAGGGATGGAATAGAGGAGGTGCAGGTGCAGGGGTGGCTTGGAGGAGGTAAAAGTGGAAATAGCTGAAATTACAGAATGCAGAAAAGTATTATTTTGCCTTTTTCTGATCAGGATAATGATGGGCAATAAGAGACAATTATTGTTTATCACGTGAAAGGAGGTGGAAGTGGAATGCTAGCAAGAGGGGGAATATGAGAAAGAGAGAGAGAGGGAGGGAGAGAGAGAGGAGAGAGAGAGAGAGATAGACAGATCGACAGACAGACCAAAAGACAAAGGGAAGAGAGGCAGACATTCAGAGAATCTGGGACAGGGAGAACGAAGGAAAGAGAGTACGGGAGATGAACAGATAGAGAGAGAGATGGGGGGGGGGGGAGAGAGACAGACAGACAGACAGACTACGCTGGAGACGAATGGAGAGACGTAACTATAGAGGGTCTGAATTTCCCGAAATGAATAGCACGGAAGTAATTTCTCTTTAAAAGTGAAAATATTTTCCTTGCGAAATGTGGGGGGTTTATGTTTAAGTTTATTTGTATGTTGTTTTCGGGGTTGTTTTTTTGGGGGGGCGGGAGATAAAGAGAGAGATAGAGAGAGAGGTAGAGAGATAGATAGAGTTCTGTAGGAAGGGTGGGGGTTTGAAATTGAAAGCAGCGGAATTACTGCGGTTCTTCTCATTTTCTTGACGGTTACCTCCGCTTCCGTTGAGGTCTTAAGTAACGTCGAATTTCTGAAAAGATGGATTAGATTCGTTTTATTGGGGCTAGGGGGAATCCAAATACTGACATCTTTTCCATTTCTCAGTGAGATGGAAGATTCTCAAGAGGCTGCGTGAGTGTGTTTGTGTGTGTGTGTGTGTGTGTGTTTGTTTGTGTTTGCGGATGTGTTTGTGTGGGTTTTGTGTGTGTGTGTGTGTGTGTTTGTGGTGTGTTTTGTATGTGTGTTTGTGGGTGTGGCTGATAGTGTGTGGTGTTTGTGTCTTACCGATGTGAATGCATGTGCGTTTATCAATGTGTGTTTATCAATGTGTGTTGATGTTTTAGTATTATTTATTATTGTGTTGTAATTATCGTTTCGAGAATTGAAAAACATTTTATTTTCGTATGGATCTCTGAGTAGGAGTATCGTATGACATTCTAAATTTAAACCTCCGGGGAAAGCTCTTGGAGCCATTTTTTGTATTCATCGTTGAATGCATGCACGCTTGCATAGCCTCCGTTCAGTCTTGTCATCTGACAGTTTAAAACAAGGTGATCCGTATCTTGTGGATAATCTCCGCAGTGGGGACAGGTAGGAGAGTCAAGTAGGTGCCATTTGTGCATGTTGGCTGCATCTCTGAGAGGCAATACCTTACCTTTCTTATTTTTCTATGTTTTATATTATATTCATGTTAAATTCTGTTAACCGATACCTTGAAGATTGCCATTGTAATACACTGACTTCATAGTGTTCTTCATTAAACGCAACCTTCGGTTATTGTTGTTATAGCTCAATTTTGTACACATAGTCCCTATTTAACCCTTTCACTGCTAATTACACCGAAATCTTCAAGACTTCCATGTTCATCTTATGCTAGATAAATCAGATTTCAGTAAACTGACCTATGCCAAAAAACCTGAAATCCAGGCTTTTGGCATATGTTAGTTCACTGAAATCTGATTTCATCTGGTATAAGAACACGTACATTTTCAAGATTTTGCATAGTTCAGCTTGGTTAGAATCAGACCTCGCTGTGAAAGGGTTAAAACAGAAAACATAAACCCCGTATCCGGAAAATATATTTTTATATAGCTCTTCGTAGAGAATCCTTTCTTCATTGCCCGCAAAAAATAAATCCTTTGTATTAATATAACACTCTGCAAGTTAAAGCAGCTGATGACTTACCAAGTGTTAACTTGAACATTAAAATTTGAGGTGTGAGGTCGATGAGCATAATATAACACCTGGATGAAGTGAGGCAAATAGAATGAAGTCCCATGCCCAAATGAAAGCCAAAAGCTCCGCTAGCTGGTAGGAATCGAACTCCCGAGCCCCTGGGCTCTAGGGCGTGTCGATGTCACCCGTGTCCGCCCACTCCACCTCTGTTGTTCATCACACTCATGTTGAAGATAATGGATAGGACAGCTGCCGGTGCGTGGATACAGAATTTTATGGCATGTGCCACCGCCTCCCAAACTCGCCGTGCTATGAGAGTGAACGACATCGGTCGTCTGGGCCTTCCACCCTGACGCCCGAACCGACTCGCCAGAGCCGATCCCGGGCAGCCTCCCCACCAATCTTCACCATTGACTGGCTGAAGATTAGCAGCGGTTGAGGAAGTGGTTGAGGAAGCTGCAGCTACCACCGCCTCTCCCGTCTCCTCCAATAAGTCCTTTACGGCATAATATTTATTAATTACGTCAGAGCTTATCCCGGTTTCTGTAGCATGAAGCTGACAAATTACAATGGTTACCACCCTCTGGATAGGACGCAGATTACTTTGCCTAACGCTAATTGTGGATTGTTACTTGGTACCTATTTTAAAACCTGGGTGGGGTGTGAGGCAGTTGGAGTACAAACCGAAGGTGCCACTGATTGGAATCGATGCCCTGGAAGTTCTGTGCTGTGTCACTTCGAGTCCTGCCACCGCGCCTCGACCTCCTCCAGTGATTCCAAATTCCCTGCCAATAACTATCCCTTTCAATGCTAAGGACACCAAAATCTTCAAGATTTGCCTGTTCTTATACCACATAAATCAGATTTCAGTGGACTGACATATGCCAAAAGCCTGAATTGGCTCTACTTCCCTCTGAATTTCTGGCTTTTGGCATATGTCAGTTCACTGAAATCAGATTTATTTGGTATAATAATTTGTACATTTTGAAGTTTTTTATTTCATATTTCTGTTCGATTAGAATCGGACCTTGCTGTGAAAGGGTCAATACACTACAACCCTGTTGCTTGCGCGGCGTGTGGCCCATTACCCAAGGTTCACGACCTCTGCCCAGAACCATAATGTGATGGACAATCATGGATAATTCTGATGATGCGTTCGGGAGGAATAAAGTACTGCTGTTAAGCGATGATTGGAAGTGTGTGTATGTGTGTGTATTTGTCTGTGTGTGTATGTGTGTATCTGTGTGTGTATGTCTGTGTATGTGTGTGTATGTGTGTGAATGTGTGTGTGTGTGTGTTTTCATGTTTTAAACCCCCAGGAATGAGTGGAATAGTTGTGTCTTTACTTGTTCCTCAATGTTACTCTATGTCACTGGTGTGGACAAGAAGAAAAGGGGGGGGGGGCTTCATTCATTCATTCATTGAATCATCCAGTCATTCATTCATTCATTCAATCATTCATTCATTCAATCATTCATTCATTCAATCATTCATTCATTCAATCATTCATTCAATCATTCATTCATTCAATCATTCATTCATTCATT
>JAUEKZ010215849.1:0-10072 GCA_031471865.1 Melibe leonina
ACTAATAAGATGTTAGCTGTAAGAGATTTTTCATGAGTAAAAAACCTCAGAACTCTTTGATTTCAACATCAAATAATTTCAGCTAGACTATATCAAATACACGAGAACCAATTTCAAATCTAGTAGAAAGGTCACAAGTCCTAAAGTTATCTGATTGAAGGGAGTTACTGCACGAGCCTATAGACTCATAATAGGGCCATTTTCCCCACTCTACGTCATTAATTCTACTTTATTCAGTAATGGTCGACCTAAGATAATCAACTTCTAAAACAAAATAAAAATGAAATATAGAAATAAGAATTTACCAAAAAGTAACACTAAATGTTAACTTTCTTTCATAAAATCGAGTCGTGTGCATTAATTCGCTAAGAGCGAAGTGGCACAAATGGACAGTGACGTTTGACTATTATTCAAGGGAAGGGGCATAACTATCCTTTTTCTTTGTCTTAACGACTTATTTGTTACTTCCCTTGAATAATCTTTCACAGTAGTAGTAATGATGGTAGTAGCAGTAATAAAAGTAGAAAAATATCTTTAAATCCACAACTGTTCTACTCACGCTATAGGAATGAAACACTCAGGATGTACTCAAACTATCAAATATACATTGGATACTCCTGAAAACCTTTAATTAGCTACATAATCAATACATATTGTATTATTTAACAAATCAGTCTTAACGACAGAGGCCATTTCCAATACAAAAAAAAAAAATGGATGAAAATCAGAAATTTCGATGCAGTATAATTTGTTGAGTTTTGAAAAAACCACTCCCGAATTCTTTTAACCTCATGGTTTTTTGCATTCTATGCTTTTGCATACTTGGAATTTTACTTTCAAGTCGAAGTCAGCAATGGGGATGGACAATGGAAGTTTTGACTTAAGAGTCCAATTCAGCATGTTAAGGGTTAAATGCAATCCCTGTGGCCCCACTGACAGTGAGTTCATCTACCTCCGTAACTATTATGCTACTCCATTAAACACTGTGTTTTCTTTAAATGTATTCCCCACACTTGGATATAATCTATATTATAATGAGATTTGAGTGTTAAGCTTGATAATCAAACACTCTCATACTTACTTATGCTTCAATATAAACTTGACATTTTTGTAAGCATATGCAACCAAGTATGTGCTCAGGATGGATCCTATGACAAAAACAATGGCAGACTGGTACAAATCCATCTGGTGAATTCTCCAGAATAACCCTGAAAATAAAGACAATGACAAAAAATCAAAATAATGCTTTCAATGGAATTCATTGCCGCTGCAAAGTAAGCAATTTTATTTAACGCAATTCATTTTACTTAAAAAAATTATCATCTTCTAAAACAGTGAATAAAAATATTTCATATTCCCAGCGCGCTTCAAAGATAACATAATATTCACTTTATCAACAGTTTAGACAGTCAGATCATTTGCAGCAAGGTATTCTAGATAGCCTCTACTAAGCAGTTACATTAGTACACACGCTTACTCGTAAGCTTGCCTGCGCGCTGCTTTGGCATTGCTAACATGCAGACCACACTGGATATTTTTCAATCTAGAATCTAGATTATTTAATGAATTCCATAAATTTTGTAAATTTTCTTTAGGCTGTTCTTGTAGATAATTATCTAAATTGCAGCGTCAAACAATAGCTATTTCCAGTAGCGCAAACCAAAAAAAGGCCAGCCCGTATTTTTTCCACTAAGGAAGCTTAGCACAGCTCTACTTCAGGATCAATGACGTAGAAACTTGGCGATCAAATCTTAAAACGTTTTGTTTGGTGGGTAGACTTTGTCATAAAGAGAACCAGGTGTTCAGTCATCCATACTACGGTTTGTCAGTCTGTGGCCTGCAGAAAATCTCTAGCTATGAATATATCATCTAAATCAAATACAGTTTGTACAATGCCTTAACCCTTTCACTGCTAAAGACACCAAAATCTTCAAGATTTGCCTGTTCTTAAATACCAGATCAATCAGATTTCAGTAAACTGAAATTCAGGCTTTTGGCATGTCAGTTCACTGAAATCTGATTGATCTGGTATAAGACATACGTTTTCAAGCTTTTGCTTATTTCAGTTGGGTTGGAATCAGAGTGTGCAGTGAAAGGGTTAAAGATAGTGAAAACCCTAGCATTATTAATGACAGTGAAAACCTTTAATTGTATTGAGATATTTTTAAGGCGCTTCTTTTGAATGCAAATGATAGCTTATTTAAAAGAACAGTCAAACTTGAACCCTGCTAGAATCTAGAGACATTTTACTGAGAAATTATTTACAGACAAATAAGAAAACATCACAAAGCAGAGAGGCCTCAGACACAATCGTAGGTGAGTGATACCTACCTAAATCTGGCTACACAAACACAAAGCTCTTTCAAACAAGCATGATAATCAAAAATACTATCTAGCTAGAACCTAGGCTAGAATATATTTAGGTCTAGATGGTCTCTAGCTGATATATCTGAACGAAAATTGTCATTAGCACCTCATAAATCTCTTCATCGTTCTCATCAATGCCTTATCTAGGCCCTCCCATATGCTGGTTAAATAGGGTCTATAAATTTATGACAAATCCAGGATATGTCATAATAAGCAAGCTTCTCATATAAAAAGTACACAAAAGTAAACTCAAGGTAAGGATAAGCTAATCTAACTCTCAAGACGCAAGATAACTTCACATCGCCCCTTTTTGTCAAGAAGACCTAACTATGACGCTCATACACGTCAGCAGATGGGGACAGCAAATGCTGGAATAAGCCGGTGTCCTAAGTTGCAGACAAAATAGAAGAGATAAAGAAAACTTACATATAGGAATTGTTGAAACAATGAATGCATTTCCATAGAACAAAGCTGACGACTTTGTAGATACATTTCTACTGAAATCTTGAAGTAAAAGCTCCTCTTCGCGAGACAACTTGTTTTGCTTGCCGACTGCCATCTTGACCTATCTACCGGAAGTTAAAGAAAGAAAGTGAATTCTGTGAATCCGGGCAGCACAACACAATCAAGGGAGCTAACCTGATTGACCTGATTGTAACAAGCTTAGAATTAGAACTCTTCTGTGTTGCATAAAAGCCTTTTTTCGGGACCAAAGTTGTGATTTTGGTGTCAGCCTTCGTGCCATAAACACTACCGTTGTGTTTTTTGCACATGCTATAATTACCTGTCCATCGTCATTCATAAAAAAAAAACACGACCGCAGTTGTTTTCCTGTTTAGGCATTAGATAACCCATGCACAAAATACTTACTATACCAGTATTATTAAACCTTAAAGAGAGGAGGCTATATGAGTATGAGTAAGTGCCCAATCAAGACAATAATAATAGGCTAGTTAAAAGAACAGCTAGACTTTCACATAGAGAGGATTTACACAGAAGAAAGAGATCTTTCAAAAAATGTGTCAAATAGATTATTTACAGAGGAAAAATACCGCCTCTCACAATCACAAAGCAGGACAGAGATAATAATGATGGTTACCACCAATACCATGCATCATGGGCCAGGAAGACCCATGATACTTTCCACCCTTGGTATACAAAAGTACTCAATTCTAAAGAGAAAGAGGTCCTGCAGTTAGGTATCATAATGTAAAACAGGAGAAATGACAAATGTTTGTTGAAAGTTTGTATGGTCCTATAAGCGCCCAGGGGTAAGTAGAATGATAGGCTAATTAAAAGTACGGCCAGACTTTGACCCTGCCAGGGACGTTTCACGAAGAGATGATTTGCAATGAAAAAAAATATCATCTCTCAAAAAATGGTTACAATTTACAGCAAAAAAAATCACCTCTCACAATCACAAAGCAGGACACACAAACAGATGATGGCTACCACCCACATTATGCACTTTTATAGTCCAGAGAGACCCAGGATATTCTACCGCCCTTTGTGTACAAGAGTACTTGGTCCTAGATAGCAAGTGACCCTGTAATTAGGTACCATAGTGAAAAACATGGGGGATGACCATAAGTGTGTTAGGATAACAGGCAAGACCAAGACTGAGCTAACAGATACAAAACAACTGTGTGTGTGTGTGTTTGTTAAGGGAGTGCTGGAGAGAGCGCTGGAAAAGGTTAGATGATAGTTAAGCAGATAGGTAAGCCAAAAGAGAAGAAAAAGAAGTAGTGCCCACCAGAGGCGCCCGCCAACCGCCCACGACCACAAATCTGTTCGGACAGGCAGGAACAAGACTGAACTAAGTCTACAAAACATATGTCTGTGTGTAATGCGTGTTAAGGGAGCACTGGAGAATGGAGAAGGAGCTGGAAAAAATAAGATGAGAGATAAAGCCAAAAGAGAGGAAATAGAAGTAGCGCCCACCAGAGGTACCTGCCAAGAGAGAGAGACAGAGAGAGAGAGAGACAGAGAGAGAGAGAGAGAGAGAGAGAGAGAGAGAGGAAGACTTGAACGAGCAAGATGATAGTGAAGTAAAAAGAAAAAGGATACAAGTAGCGCCCACCAGGTGCCCGCCAATAACTCACAGACAGATATTATTATGTACATGTTTGCCATGGGCATTGTTATGTATTGAGCAAGGACTACTGGCAAAATGATTCAGATTATAGACAAATCAAGTCAAGAGAAATTGGATTTGTGAAAGCAAAATACGATTTATTAACATCTTTTTTGAGAGTTAAAGGGCGCTCATATCAGTACCCAGGAGTAGACAGTAGGATGATGTATTACAATTACAGTAGTTTAAAAATAGTGCTTAAAACAGAAAGAGGCCGGTGTTCAACAGCACAGGAAGTTCAAGACTTAGGCTACATATTTCTCTGCATACGCGGTCATCATTTTTATTACCATTATGTTGCTCTCTCGTTCATCCCCTCAAGCCCGAAGAAGGTTTAAGGTCAATCAAGTTGTACACCGCTAGCCTTAATTGTTTATTGTTTGGGAGTTCGCCGGTGCTGTCAACTGTTAAGATCATCAATCAGCGCTCAATGGTAAGACAATCAAAATATGTATGCTGTTAAAAGATGTCAAATTTTGATCCCTCCAGGGACGTTTCAAAAGAGATGATTCACAAAAATTATCAACTTAAAAAAAGTTCACACAAAGACAATTTACGCTAAGTAACTTTAAGTCATTAACAAAAAAAAATGTTCAGTTTAATCTGAGCTTGACATACTTTCAAACCAAAAAAAATAAAGCTACCATTGCTAAAATGTAGCTTGATTAGAACAATGTGCAAACTGTTTAGGCAAATAACATTTGCAGTGAAATCACAGTGTTTCAAAATTGTTTTTTTTTATCAGTATATCATTTTTTTTATCAACTCACAAGTTTAAACAACGTTTGAAGAAAATGAATCATCATAACTCAATGAGAGGGTTATAACATTGCTAAAAACTATTTACATACATTTGCCATTGTTGCTATGACCGTATTTTAAATGGAAACAACTTAAAAACCCGTGTTCTGTTTGTTTGTCTGCCAAAAGTCAGAAATCATTTATCTAGTCTATCTAGATATTTGAACTTAATTTCACAAAGGTTTTAAAAGTGTTGGACTTTTTAAAAAAATGACATCGTTACTTGAAAAAGGCAAAGCAAGCACCACTACTAACCAGACACAAATGATGTGCCTGTGATACCAGATTTCAGTTGCATAACTGGTTTATTTTGTATAAGAACACGTCAGTTTTTAAGATTTTGCATATTCTGTTTGGCTAGAATCAGACACCGCTGTGAAAGTGTTAATGGAAAATAATGATGAGTTGTTCCCCTTGGGCAAGGAGTACCATGAGACAGAATTTTCAGGGACTGTTAGAACGTCATTGCAGAAAATAAACTTCCCGAGTCAACACGTGCTGCACACAATTCGCATTGCCTGTTTCTTCACCATGCATGGATGGTGTAATTTTGCCAACGCCAAGTCTTGTTTACCAAACTCTTTCTTGTATCTCCCCTGAATGACACTGGATTGCAATCTCGATGGAAATTCAAAAGCCTTCATTGACATTGATCTTTTTTTTTTCGTGTGGTGAGACATGCCGATAAAAAGGTGCTGCAGCTGCTGTCAATTATTATGTCAAAAAGACGAAACGTTTTGATCACACTGATAATTCACGCAGATAACTGGAGCTTTCTATCATGCTTGGTTCGTTAGTTATTTCAATTTGAAATACTGCCTTAATGATATAGAATTATTTTAAAAAGCAAATCCAACCCTCAACGATATTTGAGCAGTCAAGATGAATCATAAATAGCTGCTTACGACTACAAGGGCTCAAGAATTCCATCATTCTGTCTAAACATGAATTTAAAACAATATATATTCTATTAAACTTAATCAGTTTATGATGCCACAAATTCCAAACTATTACGTTGAAATGCCAAAGATTAAAGAATCGTGTTCAAACAACATTATTAGTAACGTTTAAAGTCTAACATGATTTTTTTTCAACAAACATTACTCTAAAGAACACAGCAAAGTAAACGTTGATCAATTATTTTTATCCAAAGTTTTAAAGAATAACAGGGCAGAAAATGTTTAAAAGATAATTGAATTCACGCTTGTCGACATTTGAACAATGTTAGGTTTTGAAATATGCTACTGTTTTCATTTCAATTTCCTCTTTTTCCTGGAAGGGGTCAAAATTAAATATAACAACTTGGTTTTCCCTGGACGTCACAGCAAGCTCCAGGCGGCTGGGGTGCACAGAAACGTTGTAGCAGTTGGCGTGCCTGACCTTGGACTTGAACCCGAAGAGGTAACGTCCGTCCAATGCGTCGAAGATGGAGATGTTGAACGTGTTGTGGTTGTCGGTGACCACCACCTGGTTCAGATGGGTCAAGGACACCCCGATAGGATAATAGGTGACGCTTTCATTCCCGATGACGCGTTTGTGCTCGGCGTTGTAATCAAAGACGTGAACGCAATGCCCTCGGTTGTCACTGATGTAGATGAGCCCTTCTCTGACGGCCACGTCATTCGGGAATTCCAGATGTACGCTGAGGTAGAATCTCTGCAATAGTTTGCCTTCTTGTGAGAACAGCATAAGTTTCATGGTACGGCCTTCAATGGTAACGATGACCCCTTGCTCGTCCACGGCCACACCACGAGGGTGCTGGAGAATGTCACTGCCAAAGCAGGTAATAAACTCCCCAGTAATGGAGAACACCTGAATGTCCCGACTTGGCGGTCTCTCGATGACGACGATGTTCTTAGTCTGAGGGCACTGAGCGATGCGGTACGGGAAGTACAAACAGTGATGGGTGCGTGACAGGTGGCGGTCGTTTCTTGAATCGTTTTCTCTCTGTTCCCGTAGGGGCGGTAGGTTTGGGGGTTGTCCGATGGATCTGACAAATTGGAATTGGTCGTCATACACCATGACACGGTGATTGGCTGTGTCGCACACGGCTAGAGACCCGTCCATCAGGTAAAGAACACCACTGGGCTCCACAAACTCGTAATCTCCACGGCCGTACTTTCCAAACTGGTGAAAAAAACCGATTGGTGTGCGGTTATAATTAAACATCTCGTCTTGAGGATCTGTGACCTCAAACGATCCATTGATTTGTGGATCGCTGTCCACAGATTTCATTGGCATCTGAGGAGATGGGTTCTTAGCCTTACGTTCCATTTCTAGGAGAATCTCCTCCTCGATGCGTCTTCCTAATTCGGTGCTGTCACTCGGCAAAGCATCACTCAAGTTTTCTGTGATTATGATCCTATTATATTGACTCTGTAGGTATTCATTCAACTTTGAATAATCAGCTTCGAAAGAGACGGTGGCAGCAAAGATCCCTTGGTGCTTTTGTATCTCATCATACTTAGTCTCCATTGTCGTTATCTTGTTTTTAATCAAGGGGACGGACGAAAGAAACTCGCCTGGATTTGCCGCGAATCTATGCCGGCGATAAAAATCGGTCAGGGGAAAGAACTCGGTCAGATACTGAGCCATAAGATTTTGTGCTAGTTTGGCATCCTTTGTGAAATCTTCAAAGACTTGGTCGACGTAAAGCCGTGCATTGGTGCGGCATTTTTCTGTCTCTGCCAGGAGAAAGTTACTGTACTTATGTATGTCCTGCTTGCAAAGCCTGATGCTTGTCTCAAGGTCCTGCTTCAGAAGGGTCAAAGGCTGAATCCTTTTTTGCACATCGTTTTTCATCTCATCTAAGTGAGAGCTCATTAATCGGATTTTCTTTACAGCTAAGGTTTGCAGTTTCGCTTTGTCGATGATGCAGTGTTTGGTGTGGGTTTGTCCAAACGTAGTGCAATCCGAACAGATCAGTTCTCTACACTCTTCACAGTAGTACTCCAATGGCTTTTGTCGATGTGTCCCACATTTCTCTATATACTGGTCCTGCACCTCGTCGACCTTACTGACAATTTGAAGCTCATGGGAGGACGTTGCAGATTCTGTTTCATGCTGCGCCCTACAGTCTGAGCAAATGAACTGAATGCATTTTGAGCAGTATACGACAGTAGGACTTTTAGTTGAACAAGACATGCAAGAAAAGGGGTTAATGTGGTGCTTAAGCAAGGTCTTACATTTCAAGATATCAAGATCTAGCTCCCTAAGATCGTCTCCATTCAGATGAGTCACCGTGGAACACGTTGGGCATTTCAATCTTTTGTCAATCTTGGAGAAATGTTTCGCCAAACAGGAAAAACAAAACGAGTGAAAGCATGAAATTATGTGAGGCCAATTTAGTTGGAGTTTGCAAGAGGTGCAATTTAAAATGGGTTGAATGATTTGGGCGTTGTGGACATTTTGAGCGTTTTCTACCCTCCAAGCTTGTTGTCCTCTTTTTGCAGCTTTGCGGACCATTCTCAGACCACCCGCGTTGGCAGCATCTGGAAGAGAATCAGATGAAATCGGATAGCGAAGCGTGTGCCTGGATATGCCTTGCTCCATTGGATTCTGACTGACACGCTGGGGACATATTCTGTCTGTAGTAGATGGTGGAAACTCACAAGAAAACCTTTGTGCCTTTCCTCTCTTCTGGACATGCAAGAAATGTGGCGGTCGTGACTGCGGAAATTTGTTGATGCTTTTAAACTCAGTTCCAATCGTACTTCCTAACTCGGTTCCAGACACGAATCCTGGTTTTTGGAAAAAGCCATGCTTTGCAAACAACGGATTACAGTTATCCTGATTGTAGCCGTGTTTTTGGATGTTGAATTGCCCGTAATCTGAATCTCCAGTTACGCCATTGTTGGTGTCAATACTTAGTGGGGCAAAACAATTTCCCGGTAGTTTTTGGGACGGGTAGAAACACGGAGAGTTGGGATCCAGATTACTTTCCAGACAGTTTATCCTATGGGAAAAGAAAAAGAAAGAGTGATTGCACATTTAAATTATCATCCCATGGTACGACTATTGTAGAAAATAATTAATAGATATGTGGGAAAACATAATATAATAGGTATCCATTATTTCCATCTCTCACCGTTACCACTGACAGTCTAAATCTTGTCAACAGTGTTCCTCGCTACTGGCATCACAGTTGTAATAAATTCATGCAATTCTAGAGCGCTAAGAAAAACAAACTGTTACAATAAGTGTATCACTTCTTTAAAGAATTGTCACAAACGCATAACTTACACAAACAAATATATGCATGCACTCACATATACAGATACATACAGATGTATACATACACAAACATAAACATACACATACACACATACAAACACGCACATACATGAGAGAGCGAGAGAGAGCTAGCGTGCGAGAGAGAGAGAGAGAGAGAGAGAGAGAGAGAGAGAGAGAGAGAGGCGGGGGAAAGAGAGAAGGGGATAGTGTTAGTAGAGCATGAGAGAGCACTATAAACTTCAGCCATTGTGGAACTGCACATTCGGTGTTAGGTGCGTGTTTATGCAATGGAAAGTAAGTGTCCAAGCCCACCTTTCTCCTTTCCTCTTTTTATGGTCAGCACTAGCACTGAGTATGGGGCAGCCGTCTATGGGCTCTGGGATGGGCCGGTGGATTGGTTGCTTGGTGACGCCTCTGTATCTGCTGTCCATTGGTGCTTTCCGGAAATCTCCTGTACAGGATATGCGTTCAGATTTTTTAAATTGAATAAAAAAAACTCACTTTATCTATTCCCGAGAGGGGGGCAAGGGAGAAGTT
>JAUEKZ010215870.1:1295-18924 GCA_031471865.1 Melibe leonina
AACCCTGGAGTATTCGACCTTAGGTCTACATTTAAACCAATAACACTGTGGAAACAATAAGGGTGCAATAGGGTAGGGTAAACTGTCTAATATCCTGTGTGATGTGTCATTTTGGATTGGATTGACATCATGCTAAACACGTGGGATGCATCACAAGTAACTTGATAAAAATGATTATGTCACCTTGATGGGGTGTTGGTTATGAAAAATTTATCGTAATTTGCAATGTTTTTAATTTTTTTTTCATTCTCCAAGGCCAAGGGAGTCGGAAAGATTGGAGAGGGCGGCCCCAGTCTTTGGCTGGATTTGCCTGCCCAGGGAGATGAGGCCAAGCAGACCAAGAGCAAGAAGGAAGAGGGACAGAAAGTTAAAAAACGCCCACACTTTGAAACTGGCGGTAAGACTTATACTTATACTTATACCACTGATTGAATATCCCACCTCTGGTTGCTGACTCAGTGGATGTAACAGACAGGGGGTTTTTTTAATCCGCATTTAGTGCTGATCTGTGAAGATGGATATTTTCTACTGACCTCAACTTGCAGTCACTATCTGCTGCCATAACATTTTGAATAATTATACAGGGTGGCTGTTTTTTTTTATTGCACTTGCACCCTGAAACATTTACCTACTGGAATGGCGCTCCATGAAGTTTTGCTACGAGCCTCACTGCTTGTTATCAAACTGAAAAGTCTTGATTTCCGCGGAGTTGTGCCCTTTTTCCCCCAGGGGTTCGGAAGGGTAAATCTTTCCAGCTCCTAGTAAGTACATAGGTATAAATGGTTAAAAGAATTGGAATGCCTCAGGAACTAAAATCACAATGCACCATTCATTCGATAACTACGGATTGTCAAATCCTTTAGAGAATGATATTATTATTATCATGATGTACACATATACAGATTTGGTCAGTCATAGTGATGTGAGTGAAAAAAGAATGAGGAATATATAAAAACTGTATAAAAAAAAGAGAGGGCCCAGGTTGTTCCACAATGTTTTGTACAAGGAATCCACAAGGAGAAGGACTAGATCTATTTTGGATGTGGAAACATTCTAGACTACATAAAAATAAGAAGGTATGATTGTGTTATGAAATTATGTTCCGACGAGGAATTAGTTTTTTATTCTATTCACTGTAATTGTGATAGTAATATTCATGATTGTACCGATATACTATGATGACTATGAGTGTGAGTTGTGTTTATATAATTCTAACCAACCGTTTACATTTACTTGTGTTTCTGATTAAAGCCATGTTGTCATTTCTCTACCTGCAGGAGATGACAATGACGACAGCGAAGAGGAGGAAAAAGTCATCATTGAAAACATTTCTTGAATTTGAATAAACAATTGAAATTTGATTTATTTTCTGTTCTTTGATTTGTTTGTAATTGTAATAGGTCTAGTTTGATTCCCGTTGCAACATGAAAAAATTTCACTTGGTTTTACATACAGTAACTCAGACATTGACGGCATTTATTATTATTAGTTCTGCCATGGATAGATAAGGCGTCCTCAATACACTTTAACCTTGTTGTATCACAAGTCTAGAGAAAACATAAGGTTGGCGGTATAACAAAAATACCATGTTCAGTGGGGTATGGCAATACTTTAAGAAAAGTGGAAAAACTCACTACATGTATTTGTTGTAGTTGTAGCTATGAGGAGTGTAATTTTTAACCACACTTAAACCTCGTTATACCAATTGGCCAATTGGTGTGGCATAAACACAACGTATAACAAGAAGTACAGTACATATTTATATTTATTATGTGCATATTGCACAAATAGATGTTGGCGGTTGGTGAGGAGAATGACGGTATAACGAGGTTTGAGTGTAATGCTAATCATGGAGACAGACAGAGTGGTTGGCACTGCTTCGGTTTCTTCTCTTTTACTTTTAGCTTTATCTCTATCACCTTACTTTTTTCCAGCACTCTCTTAACAAGCATTACTATTACTTCACACCGCTGTTTTGTAGCAGTTAGCTCAACCTTGATCTGCCTGTCGTTCTAACAGAACAGGCTTATGGTCATCCCCCATATTTTACACCATGGTTGTTGGTACGTAACTACAGGGTCACTTGCTATCACTATCATGATATAGATCTCCCTGGACCAATAGTAAAATTAGCCTGTTTCAGTTTCCTGCTGTGTCATTTTTTTTTCTCTGTACATTATCTCTTTGTCACTAATGTCACTCACCTTTTTTTTCCCTCTGTGAAATGTGTCTGGCTATTCTTTTAACTAGCTTATCACTTACCCCTTGGTGCTTATGACCTCAGCAGTTGAAAGCACCCTAAAACTAAAACTCATGGAGACCTCCAGTCTAGCCTCAAGCCCCATTTTAGGATAGCTTTAGGATAGCAAGGGGCCAGTTCATTTGGTGACAGACAGTGACGACAGAGTGCTGGCCTTTCCCTTCCCCAGCCGCCTTATTGAATTGAGTAACGGCATTTGAGACCAGTTCAGGCTGGGCGACTTGAGAGAAAACACTTTTTTAATTCATTTTGTTCATCAATTATTCATCGAGAAGTTGTGAACAGAAGGGGCGAGAAATTTTAGTGTTGCACAAATGACATGACAAAGACTACCACTACTATGTACTACATTCTATAATAGGGTAGTCTTTTGTGTTGCATTAGAATTCAGTCAGTCACCAACCTTTTTCATGCCTAGAAGTAGAAGTGAAGAGGACTATCCTCAATTTGTTGAGGTGAGCGACTCGCAACACTATAATTAGTGTAAACTAAACCTTAAGCTCCCCAACATGGGGCCAGACAGACAGGAATAAGATGCTGTAAAGTTACCCGCCCGCAAAAGGGAATAAAGTGTTTGAGGGGTTTCATCTAGTTACATTTCGTACAGTACTGGTAGTGGTAGTGACCGAATTTTATGCTGGGGTAGAACTACACTGTGTAAATCAATCATGAAGGTTGCAGATACCAAGTTGGTGGATGGTGATAAAACAAGGTTTTTTATGTCCCTATACCACCATAGTCGCTGATCCACAGCCAAAATCTCGAGGTATAATGAGGTTTGAGTGTACACCTAAACCTCATACAAAAGCTAATTAATTTTATTTTACATCCCAACAGCTTTTGGCTGTGCAACAGCAAACACACACATAAAAACTTATACCGCTGTCCACAATACAATGCATCCTCTGTACAACTTAAACAGTGTACAAGTACAAGTATTAATAGTACTTGATTGTCATTTAAAGCTCCTCAAGCACCCTTTCAAGACAGATCCCTTCACCAGTGGGTGAAAAGCCACTGTGGTTGGGTTGATAAATGAATGCCCTCAATGTGGTCAATGTCCGGTCCTTTTGCCCTCACTACCATTACCATTATTGCATTGCCCTTCCCCACAGCACATTTATTGTGCCTACAGTCTCAAATATTTTTTATGGCACTCTCAACTGTGAAGGTCATATTCGTGCCCAAGAATAAGTTAGATAAGACTGGTTAAAATAACAGAATAGCCTAACCTTTTGGCTTTGACCCTGCAAGGTGTATCACAAATGATTGACAAGAGGAAATTAATTTAAAAGGTAACAAGTGACAGGATTTTTAAAAATCTGCTCTCACTTCTCACAAACCGGATGGCTACCTCACACAATCACAAACCAACATAACACAAACGTGATGAACACCACCAACAATGCATTATGTGCCTGGATATTCTACCGCCCTACAAAGAGAAAATCAGGTACCAAAATGTAAAATATGAAGGGTGACCGCAAATTTGTTCAGACAACAGGCACGACCAAGACTTCAGCTAACACTAACCGGCTACAGGACAGCTGTGTGTGTGCTGGAAAAAGATAGGTTAGCCAAAAGGGAAGAAATAAGTGACAATTTGCCCCTCAACCACCCTTTTATCTGTGGGAGAAACGGGAGAGCCCAAAGACACTAAAATGAATAAAAGAAAATTGAATTTAATGTTTTCAACAATTTTATTTAGTATAAAAAGAATATCATACAGAATAAAAAGACTAAGGAAAAGATTTGACACAATCTTAAAATCAGCTAAGATAAATACAATATTTCAACAATGGATAAGTCAATAGACTTATGAACTTGTGGGAAAGTTCACACAAAAGCAAGCTTTGCAAAATTTGCTCAACAGATAAAATCCTAAAATCTTCATGAGGGTAAAAGTTCTTACCGAATTAAAATTTTGTGATTCAGATTTGTAATGTGAATGACAATTCAAATATAGGCTAAAGCAATGGATCAAACAAAATTCAAACTTCAAATATAAATTTTGTGACAAATAGTCATGCAAATAGGATTATTTACACTTTTGATTCAATATATTATGATGTGGTTGTGATTCGACTACAAAACAAAGCAGATTTGTACATTGAAAAACTTAAGCGTGATACTTCCCAATGTTTCACAAGCATTGCAGCCAAGATACTGTACAATATACCCAAAACTCCAGTCTGGTTCAAAACGGAATCAGATAATTATGCAGTGGAACAACTATGTCTAAATCTAGAAAGAAAAAAGATTGAAATGAATTACGTAAAAAAAAGGGGTGACAAAACACCTGTCCAAAACGGAACCAGACAGGAAATGAGTTTTGAAAATTTAATTTGATTAGTTCTCAAAAGCCTCTACAAATAAATGTATATATTCATAATAAGTGACAAAGCTGCCAAGTAACAAAGTGGTGATGATTTTGGTCTTATGGAATGATTTTGTTCATGAAGGCAGAATACTTTTTAAAAATTGTATCAAAATATTCAGGATAACAATATTTTTGGATAGTAGAATACGAAATGCTTACAAAATAAAAATGCTGCAAGGTATAAAAATTTGAACACAATCTGGTGCCATGCATATTAAAGGATACACACAAAAGACAAGAATACAATGATAGTTTAAGGACAGGGAGCCAGTTTATAAGGGAACAGCTTCGGTCATATCAGCACCCATTGGTAAGTAAGATAAGAAACAGCTAGATAAGATACATAGGGAAAGGTAGCTTCTAAATTTATCACATGAGCTGATTTAACGTATGTGAATACTACCAAAAAGTAGCTTTAGTCAAATATAATACCCTGAAAAATTCCTATTATTACTTTAATTAATTGATCAAATAAGTCTGCTTTGTGCAGTTGTTTTAGGGATAAGGAAAACAGTACTTAATAATTTACTGATCTATTTACAAACTATCACAAGGCTGAAAAAAAAAGCTTGATTAATAAGATTAATTTAATTTTGACATACTATCACAACGCTGAAAAGAAAAGGCTATGTGATTAGAGCTACAGAAACAAGGAACACAAGAAAAAACCACATGAGAGAATCTAAATTCATTTAAACTCCTCAAAAAGGTACAAAAAGTGGAGCAAATAGATCAAGACAAAATTGCTTTCTATGAACAGCTCAATCTTCACCAATGAATGAAAACAGACTTTAAGCAGAACAGATTTCATTTAAAAATTCAGACAAACAATTCATGGCAATATACCTTTGAACTGATGCACATAAGACAAAATCATGATAATTCGTTGATTGGGTTTTAAGTTTTGCAACAGGACTGAAAATACAAAATACAAAAAATTCCAACAGCTGCCTATGGTAAAATTTAGGAAAACAGACATATCGGTAGAGGCAGTGGTTAGTCTTTCAATTAGCATATTCACAATCAGATCTGCATAACAGATGGGACGGTTGCATCATGTAGAATTAGAATATATTTTAACTGTGGTACTTCCAAGTGATATTTACTTACTATATCATGGTAACAGGAGACATCCTATAAAATAATTGGTCAGATAGTGTCTTTATTCCATATGTGGTCCATCAATCTCCCAAATCATTAACTCTTGAGAAAAGACCAACAAATCTACTGCATAAGACTTACAAAAAAATAGAAACAAAGCGAACACACACACACACACATTCAAAAAAGTCACAGACGAGGTAGAGAAATAGGTGTCACAGACGAGGTAGAGAAAATGGTAACTTAATACAAGGACAGTACATGATGTGCATACAAGATGTTCTCAAATTCTAACTCTGACCAAACTGCTCCAATTCATCGACAGACAATAAACTCTTATTCTGGCCACAGTACTATTCACATGAACTGTCTGGCAAGATCTGATAGTAGTTCACTGTAAATAATCTGCATGTTACAAAAGAAATCATGTCCTACCTGTCAACTGGGACACAACCAGAGCAAATTATTTGGCCCAAGAACTGTTAGGAGTTGTACAAGGATGGATCACACAACTAATAGTCACTAATCATTGATAGGAACAAACAATCTTACTAATTGCATAGCTTTTCCTTTGTTAAGAGAGGGGTCCTAAATGTTCAAAATAGTTTGCGGAATTACTTCACCTGGAATAAGGTACTAAAAACAGACAATTGAACGATAATTTTGAATTCCAAAACAAACTTTTCAATGCTAAAAATCTTCAAGAAATATGCATCAACAAAAACAAGCAGGTACAAAAATACAAAATATACATTTTTTTATTTTTTTTTATCAATATTTAACAAATCACACTATATGCAATATATTTTTAAGTCTTTACCAGGTCCAAAACCCGACCTTGATATTTCAATCAGGGGTTCTATCATCATTCCAAATAGGATGTTAACAGATTGAACAAAAAGAACAATATTAACACGGTCAACAACAGAAGTTTCAAATTTGAAATTGGGAAGAAATTTTGAAAAGGTTACAAATCTTAGTCCAAAAATGTCAACTTTCATTAAAATTTTATTTCTCAATAATCCAAATCAATTTGATAAATGAAGTTCAAGAGAATGTTACAGTTTACAGTAAAAAAAAAAATTGTATAAAGTAAATTTGGAAAATACTAAATCTGTCTTTCTGTCGTTAAGCAATAGCTATTCAACAATTTGCCACAATTCAATTCAACATTTTCATCCAAGGAGTTGGTCAACTTTTAAAGATGATCTCACATCATCCCAAGTCCCATGTCATGAGACAATTGCTATCAAGTCTTTAAAAGTAAAAAACATCCAACCCCAAAATTCAACAGCCCAAACAAACCACCCTTGAATATGCTATGCCCTAACAATCTTTATGCTAAATGAATTGGCAAATTATGAATAATCAATTGTTGTGAAAGTTGTAAAATATTTCAATAGTAACAAATACTTAGGCACCACAGTAAAATAATCTAAAAAGCACCATGTAAATTGTAGTACTTAAGGCACAAAGGTTGTGGCCATACCAAGATTCAATTCATTGTTTTTACTCATCTAATATCTACAATCAAATCTTGCTGCCGACATTTTGTTTTGCCAAAAAATATATCCACATCTCAACTTGCCCTCATTAGCAGACCATACATGAAAAGAATCTTGAATCAAACATGTTGCATCCCATCGTAACACAATCATATTTTTAAAACGAGACTAGTATTGCCTTCCTCAAGTATGAAGACTTATTTCTTTTTAGTTTTTTTTTTCTTTTCTTGTTTTGTTGGATTTTTAGATTTTCAAAAAAAATTATATAAAATGAGATTTTTTTTAAGTATTAAAAAATTAAGCTAAAAATCTATATAGAGTATTCTCATAAAATATGCAAAATTTTCATACGCGATGAGAAATAAACCAGTTGCCATTATCCATTCTTTTTCTCTCCACAAGCACACGACATTCACAGGAGGTTCAGAACAACGGGAGGAGGGATGAAGGAGACTCTGCCAAACCTTGAGAAAAGAAATTGTTGAAACCTCTTAGCATATTAAATTAAACATTATAATTTGTTTTAGGCACTTTAAAACAGTGTAGGCCTACAATGTCAAAAGATGAATATGTAGTAAAAAAAAAAAGGAAAGGAAAGGTACCGAATGATGCAGGAAGATGATTCACAACCATAAAATATCAAAAATAAAACAAAAAAGGTATCCACAGCACATAACTGCACAAACCAAATCATGTGACACATTAACTTTCTCCCTTTTGTATACCAAGTAGTACTGATCATGATAGCTATAATCATAGCTGACACCAATTAAACACTAAATGTATACCAGATTACGCAAAAAAAATAAAAGGTTAACTAGGGTTAAGACCACTCAAGTCTCAGACAATTCTTCCCCTTCCTATAGTTAAGGACTACTGAACTTTCTCCTCCAGTTTCGCACTTGTACCTTCACTGTTTTTGGCAATCCTATAGGATCGAGTGGGTGGGAGAAGTTGAGAAGAGAACCAATACTGCACCAAACGACGCTAAACTAATAGGACTGGATCGCAGTCAAAGGACAAGAACGCGCACACAAGCTAAGAATGTTCCTGTCTTTAAATCAAGAACCAGTACGTAGGTAGCAGACCAAGGACTGTAGAGACTGAAGACCAGTCCGTGCTCCACTCTATATATTATTGGAATCCGAAAAGTACTACTGCAAGTACATACTTTTATTACAACTACTACTAACACCTCCACCACATCACGAGAACCACCACACTTACACTAGTACTACTACCTGACTAGTGCTAACACATCACCACCACCCCATTACTACATTTTCTACTCTTCCAAAAATAGCCCAGGTCAGGGTGAGTTGACATTTGTTAACAGGGGTTAAGGAAACAATGGCTACGGTCATATCCCTGGCCTGGTGTAGAGAACAGCGGGGATAACTATTTCAGGGTTATTTTACAGAAATGATTAATTACAAGAAAAATATATCTGGAAATTTTTCAGATTTACAATATGACAAGCTACAATAAGGTTTGACATGAAAGAGCTCTCTAAACAAGTTATCAGGCTACCACAAAAGGCTCACCTGAATACCTGATCCAGTCATGGAGTCAACCAGTCTACGCAATGTTCCCATAACGTGTGCCTAGGAAGTACTACTTTTATTTATATATCACCCAGCAGGGATAATCATATCCCCCCCCCCCCCCGCCCACATGATTCCAAGTAAGATTCTAGCAATGAAGCCTGTTTGATATGGGTCATTTTGATGTATGCTACTTAATCCCTATGACAGTCAATACTCACTTTTCTTGCTTATACTTTTCCACAACTGCCTGCTGAGGCATAGATCGTGTTTTCTTGTAGACTTGATGCAATGATTTCACACAATCCAACAAGTCACAGAGTTTGTAGCCACTCATGACCTCCATAGTCTTTGGCTGAAGAAGAAAATGCATAACTTTTCAATCTCTTGTATGAACAAATTTGTTATATAATTTAAAAAATTGCTGATTTATTTTAAAATCCCTACTGTTTTTACTAATCAAAGAAAATCAAGAAAATTAGTTAAGGGTGTTTTTATAGTGACATTTGTCTGTCAAGTGTGACTTATTTCCATACATCTAGGTGTACATTTGGGAGATCCTTGTGGTCCTCATATCGATCATTGGCCAAATAAGTTTTAAGTGTTATGACTATGCTCAATAATTTTGTTTTGCATCTAAATGTCAACAAGCTGGCTGAATACCACTAATATTTTATTCAAAAATGTATGAATCTGGTTCTAAAAGTTCTAGACAAAAAAAGCCTTTAAGCCTTGATACAGGTAAGTTATTAAGCAAAAGATAAAAACATGAAATAACAGGACCATCGTACCCAAACAGGATGCAGACTTAATGTGCTTCTTGACAAAATAATGCTACTGGCTGCAATAATGCTTGGTGTTTGAACAAGGAAGGCTTCAACTTCTATCAAGGACAACTCTGAAAGGAACTGTAAGTAAAACGGAAAATGTTACTCTTTAAATAAATTAACTAAATCCAAAGCTCCCAAATTTCTCTAAAATGTAAGAAAACCAGGTTTAATTTACCCGTTGAGGGATCAATAAAGTCATCTTATCTCATCTTATCTTAATAACCATATCACTGGTTCAACCCAGAGCATTGCTTTTATTTGTGGTCCAACCAACTGGCTGGTCTGTGTTAAAGGTTTAAAAGCAGTAAGAGCATTAATTTCTAAAAAATAAAAGTTGACGCCTAAACTAAATTTGAAAAATTGAGTAACAATTAGCATAATAAGTGTAAATAAGATATAACTGTCAGTCATAGGAATAGACCATTTCTCCTTTTGTATTTACTGTTTAATAATAGCACACAAGACAAAAGTCCTTCCCATAAACCTGTTCTTACTATGTGTAAAAAAATTTGATTGGTGGTTGAATGCTTTTTTCACAAAGAATGATAACTTAACAGGATCTTTATACCCCTTTTAATTTTCTTGTCTTGCCTGTGTATAAATAATTTTCAGTGTCTGCTGGAATAAATTTATCACAAAAACATTCATAACTTACAAAAGCAAGTAGTTTGGCTGTGTCTGACATATCAGAAATGCTCTGTGTGAAATGGTCACAGAACCAGTTGATGGTAGGGGAGGCTACTTTGAATTCAAGGAGTTTCAGAATTACACTTTCCATCTTTAAGACCTGGGGATAAAACGTATTTTAAAAATAAATCACAATGTTTAAGCTTTTGCCACAAAAATATTCTCATTTACAGAATATAAGTGATTAAAGTGAGACAAAATTTCTTCAATTTAAGGGTCAATGCATCTGCAAGGATATGCGTTTAACTACCTAAGATTATTTGAATGACAACGCTGTAAAGAATTAGTATCTTGTTCAAACCAAAGACTCACCTGGCGTTTGGTGTAAGTGTCATCTGTAATGTACACAAACTCTCCAACATCAGGGGGGTAAATCTCCTCGTATTTACTGCACAAAAAAAAAAAAGTTTAAGGCTTACCAAAGTGAGATAAGTCTACATGTCTTCAATTTAGATCTAAGTGCTTCATGATCTATTTAATTCATAAATACACATCACAACTGATAATCTGAAATGCTCAGGTTTATGAAATTTTACTTTTTTAACTATGGTTATCTATGATAGGACAAACCAATAAAGTACAAGTTTGTCACTTCTACAAAGCACACTTACGCAGCAATGAACATGCAAGCAGCACCGACAAGCTGTAACTTAGGTCTCTCAACTCTGACTAAGCTCAAAAACCGATCAATGTAGTTGATAGAAAGAAACAATGTCTCTCTGTGCAGCTTGTATTCTTCACCAACCTAAATTGATAAATGATAAAACCGGTCAATAACAGGAATACAGGCATTTAGCAAATGTATGGAATAGTATTGGAAAAATTTGCTTAAAAGTAAAACTATTTCTTAAAAGATACATTATATCACACATGCTTTCACCATCTTCAATTGACTAGATCCAACAAGTATCAAGCAACGTCTATTACCATAGCTAAAATGCTGACAAATTTCCCCCACAGAAGTCGAACTTCATTCACAGGTAATACTAGGCTTAACTTCTATTCAAATGTGACCAACAGAACCTTTTGAAATTTTATTCTCTAGTTACAAAAATAGAATACTAACCTGTGTTAGAGATATAGATTTTAAATTTGTGAAGCGTGATAAATACAGAATGATGACTAAGTGCAAAATTATCGAAAAAAATGTTGATACTGACCTCCACTAACCAGTCCACAAGAATATTTCTCATTGACATTGACACATCAGTCTGCCTATTCATAAAGTCAAGCCCAGGTTTGTTTTCAAGCTGTGAAAAAAAGGAAACCATGATGTCTCTGAAGATGAAATAGGAAGCAATGGCGAAACAAAATGTTAAATGCAAACAGTACCAGTAGGTCCACTTAACCAATTTTCCCTTGAAATGGTCATGTATGTGAATGCCAAGTATTCAATGTGATAATTTACCTCTTTTGCCTTCAAATAATTGTAAACATCAGAAGAGTAAGGGTCAAGACCAAATTCATCTCGCTGTTTTTGGTCCCCTATGCTGTCTCTTCCTGAACTGTCCACAGCCATTGGAGCTGGTGAAAAAAAACATTCCTAATTGGTTAAAAATTGCTTTTACAAAATATAAAATTATATATTAAGGAAAAATATTTAGCACATTAATATAAGATAAGATAGCTTTATTGATCCCTCCTTGGTAATGAGTGATATGGACAATGAAAATAGTTATGAATATGCAAAAGTTGGGTGTATGGGGAAAACTTACATGCACTGTTTTCCACATTGATATGCAAAGGACGAAGAGCTCCAATATGAGATGGTGCCACATTTTGTTGAAGGTTCATAACAGAATCAGGAAGGTTCTGATCATCTACCATGTTTTCCTTATCTCCCATGAGTTCATCATCAATATGTAACACATCTTGACAGGAGAGGGCCTGGGGCTGCTCTGTGTGACTTGGGGCACAACTAGGTACCCTTGCATCTTCAAAAATGGCAAATCCAGAGGCAGTCTTGGGGGGAATTTCATTTTCCTGGGCCCCAAATCCTGATTTTGTGGGAACAATGGCATGCTGAAACAAAAAAAACAACAACTCTTGAACAGCAATCAATGCACATTGATTGGTAACCAATCTCTCCCTACACATACATTTGTTGGCTTAGGGTTATTAGGGTAGGAAATTACTAACCAAATACTTTTATAATATTCCCACTAGTGACATGTCAAAATAATTGCAAATTTTTGTGAGCCTATTACTGCTTCAGAAAATGTTTTCCACCTACTCCGATACAAATAGGAAAATACAAACACAGATCACTAGATTTAGACTGAATGGGAATAGTATCTTAGTGTTCTACAGTAGGGCCTGTCTCTTGTTCCATTTTACTCCATTTCTCCATCCAGTTCTGGCATCACAAAGGCTATCACATTTGTTACTTTGAAGCCCATCCAAAAATTATGCATTTTCTTCATTGAATAAAAACTATTTTACTGGTAAAAATAAACAGGAAATTAAAAGGCCCTGCAGACATGAATACCCATAAATAAAACAGCCACTAGAGGAAGCAAAAGAAAGTTAAACTTATAATCTGGTAATTCTAGTCACTAAAAATACACTTTGGAATTTCAGAAATGGTCATATCTACCTGGACTGGAGGTCTAATTGGTATTCAAAAAATACCCCAAAAGACATGCTAAGAACAAAACTAAACATCTGTGCAGCAGCTACTTATAACTACAGATAAAAATACCTGAATAGGTTTGTCTATGTCTACACAAATATCAGAAATGTAGACCAGTCCCGCCCAGCAAATGTGCATCTCCCTCATGCTCACACTTAGGGAGGGAAGGAGACAATCCCCACACAACATCTCAAATATTTTATTCAAGCGAACAAAAAGATTGGAAGAGAATGCTTGCAGTTAATGAAGATTTGGGCTCAATAACAAAGAAAATTGCCCTCTCCCCTAGTGTGAGCTATGAGCATGAGATCAGGCTGCATGTTTACCGTGCCCGTCGACTACTATATGCATCTAGATAGAGCAGTAGAGGTCTTAGCTATATATTATATATACTATTTCAAAGCTAGCTTCAAAACTAGATATTAAAAGCTTCATGTAAGATATCTATCTAAGCCTATCTACACATGAGAGACCAACATGTTATGTACTAAAAGGCTTTGAATTCTATATGAATTGAAGTTCAGCCTACCTTGTCTTTTGCAGCTCGAAGTGGTTGACGTCTCACTTGATTTGTTACATTTCCCAAAACATTTCTTTTCCCATTATTGCCAGGTTTCAAGGCCTGCTTAGATCTCTGGTTCTCCCTGGCATTCTCCCTAAATGCATTTCTAGCTTGGAACGACATCTTTCTTTTGGAGTCTTACAATTAATAATCCTGTGGGAAAAAGAAATAAAAGTCATAAGTTTAGTAAGACCTATCTAGACTTAGCTAGACCTAGACTAGATATATCTTACCCATAACAATGATTTAATCTAACGCGTGTACCGGATTGCTGATAGGCTATAAGAGGTATTAGACTAGATAGTAGGCCAAACCTTACAATTATGAGAGCAAACAGACCGAATCTACATCAGCCTCTTATCAACAAAGATCATGCCAGACTTAGACGTCTAGATAGTTGAAAACAGTAAAATTGTCTTGACTACACTAGCTAGTCTAGTCAAGTCCATAATAGGCAAGTCCAATAAGTGCAGTCACATTGTTTTGAAGCAATCTCTAAGACGTCTTAGATAGACCAGACTAAAGAATGCCAAGCCGTGCATAATACCTTTCTTCTTCAGGACAAAATGAAGATGAATCTCACAATAAAAAACAATAAAATCCAGAGCTCATGTAAAGGAAGAGAGCAGAGCAAATATGAACAACACTCACCTTTTAAATGGCAAAGTTCATCTAATAAGTCGTTCGATGCAAGTTCTTATACCAAACTCCACTTGGCTTCCTGGCTATCCTACTACACAATGAAGTTTCTAAAGTTCCATGATCATTGAAGTTGTTACCCTGAGATTAGAAACATTGGTTGAAACGAGGCAGTTGAATGACCCGCTTTGCTCAAATCGACCAATCGGGTGCGACTTCCTTAGAAACCACATTTTGCCTACCTCAACTCATGAGAAAATCGAGGAGCTTTCATGAACCTAAATATTATTATTAATTTGTTTCTTTTCTGGAAATAACTATTAAAGGATATTATGAGCCTAGCTCATAAAATTTTGCAATCGTCATTCTTCTTTTGAAAAGCTGGATAAAAGCTTGTGATCTTATTCTTTACCCCCTTATTCGCGCATTGCGCATGTCTGCGAGTCCTTTTCATCAGCTGCTGAGTGGCATTTGTTGGATCATTGTCAATCTCTCTTCGCTTTATTCTGTCTATGCTTTGATAAATATGTAAATAAAGCGAAATTGATAATTTATGTAACCCCTAATCGATCTATGTGAAATTCCTGATTTAAAAAATATTAATATTATCTAAAGCAACGACATTCAAATTATTGTCCTTGACCTTGCCATGGGTCAACTAAGCAAGTACACGCCCACTCAGATGTAAACAAAAGCACGCGGCACTCATTTGGTCAATGATGTTGATGCAACGTTTTTTCCGTTCGATTGTTTCTAGCACTGTGTAATATCATCGCGTCATCATTTTAGCCATTCGATAGTTATGTTTGTGAATATATTTTTTAAAGCTTACACATCACAACCAGTATTATTTTAACTATTTCAAGATATCGTGTTAATCTTATCTGTATCTATATAAAATATCTATCTCTCTCTCGCTCTCTCGCTCTCTCTCTCTCTCTCTCTCTCCCCCCCCCCCCCTCCTCTCTCTTCTCAAGATACTGGACACTTTAATCTCCAATAAAGAAAAGTAATTTTACAATATGACACTCCACAGAATTGAAACGTACCGATTTCCTCAACGAGTGCAATTGTTGAGAGAGAGAGAGAGAGAAAGAGAAGTGATGTGCGAAGAGGGTAGTCCGTATCAGCTATTTATACTAGCACAGATACACGCTCGCACATAAGTTTCAAACCTTCAGTAAATAAATGCGGCTCTTAAGGGACGGCTTTTCTTGCGAGACAGTTTAACTTCTTTTTTACAGTTGACTCTAAAAGAATTGAATCAAAGGTGAAACAAAGGGAGTGATTAATAGGCCAGTATAATAGGACAAAGACAAAGCAAGACAAACAAAAAAGCGACGTTTCGACCAAAGGTGACAAACAAGACTAAACAAAATAACAAAATAACCGAATAAACAAACAAAACTTAGATTCGTATCTTGGTACTGGGCTTCGTCTCTTGTTGATGAGAGAAATGAAAGGAAGTGACGAAGATAGTACCAAGATGCGAAGCTAAGTTTTGTTTGTTTATTCGGTTATTTTGTTATTTTGTTTAGTCTTGTTTGTCTTGTTAAAGACCTTTGGTCGAAAAGTCGCTTTTTTGTTTGTCTTGCTTTGTCTTTGTCCTACGTTACTGGCCTATTAATCACTCCCTTTGTTTCACCTTTGATAGCGACTGGCCTCTCTTTTTACACTTTGAAGAATTGAATCCTCAGTTCGAATCTTCAAAACGGGACCTCTATCTATATAATTGCATAAGAAAAAAAATTCGCCCATAAAGTTTAAGAACTAACTTGCTATATACATTGAAAGGCCCACTGACCGTAGGTAGTCAGTCAACTAGAAGAAAAAGCAGAGGATGATATTGATGATGATGACATGAGCTAAACCACGTCAACAAGAAAATGTAAGATATTAGATAGAGTGGAGAGAATGAGATGGGTGCGACGACTAAAAAGAAGGCGGATATAAGGCGTGCTGTGCTGACTTGAAATAAGATTATGCTTTGGGCATACCAATACCACCAAGATGTCTCAACCCTTTACCAAATTCTACATATAATGTTGAAAGAAGAAGTGAGGAAGAAAAGAGTGAAAATTCAAATTTCCGAAACGCCTTGGTACTTGACTGTTTCTAGGTTGCCTGCGTTTAATCAACGTTTGATACCCATAGTAGTAGTAGAGTAGAAAGCGAAATAGAGGCCCGTAGTCCCTAATGTCGTCCGCAGTCGGTGTGCCTCTTTTAAGTCCCCGCGCTTTCGGGGGAAAAGAGGATGATTGGCTGCTAATATTATTCTATTGAACCAAAGTTCCGGTCATTAGTTTCGTCACCGCTCTTTCTGACACCAGCGCAACAATTGTTGGTTTCGGACTAATGCCCGAGCGGAGCGTCAATTTCGAATCGTTAGAGCGGTTACCGGATTCAGTGACAGGGATAAAGGCTTCTCCGTCCCAAAGCTTATTGAACATCAAAGTGAAGCCCTTCGGCTGCTTGCCGTGCTTTTCTGTTACTGTTAAGATTTGGGAATTGTAAAAGATGGGGGATGTCCGCAAGTTTGTTTCAAGGGAATTGAAAGAATGAGGAGAAACTGATGACTGTTGCTGGTCGCTGGGCAGTTGTGTTTAGTGTGAAAACTCATCTAAGCATTACGGTAATCAAGAAGTGAGCCATAGATGTTGAAGTGATGGAGTTGAATTTATCTTAGACTTATTTTAAATCGATCTGAAATGTTACTGTCCCACTGTGAGGTACTCTAGTCGATATTTAAGTAAGTCTCATTTTCACAGGTAAAAGCAAGTCTACGAATAGCAGTCAGCAATAAAGATCATACGACAGGAAAAGTGAATGTATGGATCGATTATGAAGAAAGAGAAGACTCTTATAACGCGCTGATTAACACTTTCAATGCTAAAGTTATAAATCAAACCACAAACTACAACACACACACACACACACACACATACACACACACAAATACAAATATGTACATAAAAATCTTCAAGATTTACGTATTTTAGATCAGATAAGTCAGGCTTCTGGCATATGTCGGCTCACTGAAATCGGATTTATCTCGTATGAGAACAGGTCTTAAATTTATTTCAGAACGGTTAGAATCAGTCCCCGTTGTGAAACAGTTTGAACCAGTGACTTGATGCTACACCAAATCAGGAGTCAGGTCGAGCAATACACTTTGCGTTACCTTGGACGAATGACATTTTGACATTCGTGTAAAATAGCAGAGCAATTCCCAAAGCTTTTTACCCAGAAAAAGTATTCTTCGCTCTGTTTAAAAAAATGTGTGTCGATTTGACCGTTCACTGAAAGTTCAAATTGAAGGAAAAAACACCCAAGAAAATATTTTGCGAAAAAAGGAAAACAACAGATCTCTTCGATATTTACAGTTATCAACATTTCTTTTTATATTTCCTTTCTATATCTTATTCTTACATGAACGTTTTATCCTATTATTCGTTTCCTAAATATCTATCTATCTATCTATCTATCTAT
>JAUEKZ010215926.1:2500-10065 GCA_031471865.1 Melibe leonina
TATCTGGTATCAGAACAGTTTATAGAATTTATATCATATTCTAGTTGAGTTTGAATCAGACCGGCCTGTGAAAGGGTTAAATCACTAATGCACCTTCAAACCTTCAAATCACCCTCACACTATGCATCCATCCTGTTTACAACACTCACCACTCCACACCTTAGGTCGTCGTGTCCTGTCAAACCGGTCTTGGTCGTCGTAATCGTATACAAACTTTCACTCGTTCAGGAGTGCGAGTAGACGATGACAAGAATAGACGCGGGTTGCCCAACCTTATCCCTGCCTGCACTCAGCGCACTGCAAGTAAACAACACTGCACCAACCTACCTACATCCTTCATCTCTCCATTACAGCCATAATAATGTAACACTTTCAATTCGAAGGACAACAAAACCTTCAAAATTTGCCTGTTCTTATACCAGATCAGATTTATCTGGGTATAAGAACGCCTACATTTTTAGGATTTTGCAGCTTTTTAGAATCAGACCTCGCTGTGAAGGGGTTAGTGTAAGCTCGCTTACATGATATTTACTCTGATTTCGTCTTTGAAAGTCACGCACACCTTGACACGTCTCTCCCCCCAGACGTGTGTGTATAAAGATGTGTTTGTATGTGTGTGTGTGAGTGTGTGTGAGTATGTGTGAGTATGTGTGTGTGTGTGTGTGTGTGTGTGTGAGAGAGAGAGAGAGAGAGAGAGAGAGAGAGAGAGTGTGTGTGAGTGGTGTGTGTAGGTGTAATGATGATTATGATTGAAGAGAACGGCATGCATTGACAGGTCACTTTGACATTTTTGTGCAGCTAGCTGGAAAGGTGTGTGTATGTGTTTACGTGTATGTGTGCGTGTTCGTAAGTGTATGTATGTGTGCGTAAGTGTATGTATGTGTGCGTAAGTGTATGTATGTGTGCGTAAGTGTATGTATGTGTGCGTACGTGTATGTGTGTGTACATGTGAAAGAACAGGTAAATCTTGAATATTTCGATCTATCTGGTTAACAAGTAGTTTGAGAAATAACCTTAGCATTGAAAGGGTTAGTATGCTTCATTTACTTCAAAAACCACATACAATAGTAGGACGAAGACGGGCAGCTTTTAAGGCGCGAATGCAGTTTTTCGGGCATGAACAGGCGGGTCTTCTGTAGAAGAGTCCTCTTTCTTCTCTTTACTTCCCTCCTCTCTCTATCTCTATCGTTCTCTTTCAACCTAACCTCCATCCCTCCCCCTCATTCTCCCTGTCTCTCTACCTTCCTCCCTCCTCCCCCTCTTCCTCCCTGTCTCTCTACCTTCCTCCCCCCTCCCCCTCTTTCTCCCTGTCTGTCTACCTTCCTCCCTCCCTCCCCCTCTTTCTCCCTGTCTCTCTACCTTCCTCCCTCCCCCTCTTTCTCCCTGTCTCTCTACCTTCCTCCCTCCCTTCCCCTCTTTCTCCCTGTCTCTCTACCTCCCTCCCTCCTCCCCCTCTTTCTCCCTGTCTCTCTACCTTCCTCCCTCCCTCCCCCTCTTTCTCCCTGTCTCTCTACCTTCCTCCCTCCCTCCCCTCTCTCTCTTTACCTCCCTCCCTTCGTCTCTCTCCTTCTCTCCCTCTCCCCATTCGTCTGTTTATGCTTCACTGGTGTTGTAAGTTTTTTCCCTTCCTGGATAGTTTGGTAACGTACGTGCTGGTTGGGGGTGATCCTGCGATGTCCCGTCCTCAGGGGGTGGCCTTCAGTAGCAGTGTCCAGTCTTTCGTGTATTCGCACACACACACACACACACACACACACACACACACACACACACACACACACATACACATACACAATCACACACACTCGCATGTATGCAGACGCACATACACACCCGAACACACACACACACTCACGCACGCATACACTCATTCACTTTTCAGTTTTCTAAAGACCTCAATCGCTCAACCTACCTACCTATATACTTACCTACTTACCTACCTACCCACCTACATACCTATCTGCCTACTTACCTACCTATATACCTACTCAGCTACCTATCTACCCACCGACCTACCTACCTACCTACCTACCTATCTGTTTATGTCTGTCCGCATATCTGTCTGTCCATCTCTTTCACATGCTTTTAAGCCCCAAACCAGTCCCTCCTAAAAGTAATTCTTGTGGACGAACCTCTTCTATTTTCGGACAAAGCGGACTGTCTGAATGTCTCCTATTATCTTCGGTCACATTGAAGTGTCTCAATCCCCGGCCTAAACCTCTAACATTACGTCGTCAAGGGTCTTGCTATTATTCAGTCAACATACTGACCTTAATGTCCCTAGAAGAAGTGGCCGTAGTAGTACGGGACAGACCCCCCCCCCCTCCCGTCCCTCCGTCCCTCCCTGTGCTAAGCTTAACCATTTTACACACTCAATGAATGACTCAATGCTTTTATTGTCGTTGAAAAATAGACGTAGACACTTCTGCTGTTGACCTAAAGGTAAGACTTCTCTCCGCCTTCATTCCCCTTGTTCCCTTTTTGGGGCATTGGAGAACATAATTCTATCCCAATTTTGTACACTTATTATAATTATCATCTGACAGTATTTTGCAGGTGGCAGTTATCCTATCCTACCATCATAACACATAATTTAAATGTGCATTTGCATAATTTCCCATAGTAAGTGAGTGACATACTGTACACTGAGAAAATGCTACTTATGACAAGTCCTGCCCACGTATCTCTAATATGTCTGTGTGCTCATTGAATTTAATGAAGTAGTTAGAATTACTATCTGTCACAGCTGGCTATTGGCAGAACAACATACATATTATTATGACAATACTACGACCCCAAGGACGGGCATTGCAACCGATTTGAATACCGGGCTGGTTAAAGTGTGCGTGTCGAGGAGTATCTGACACGTTGGTAAACGTTAGTTTTAAATTAGTAAATGGTTATCTTTAGATATATCGTGAATGATAAGCCCAGGACTACATTCTCATCTTGTAAGTCATCTCTCCGTTCAGTATCTCTCATCTATCTGTGTCACCGTCTAGAAATTGATGTCAATCCTAGCGTATTGTGTTTCGTCTCTGTTCCTGCATGATCTATAGACACCACCTTTATTAATATTACTCTCATGTCCCCCTCATTCAACAACCGTGACTTTATGTCCTACTCAGCACTAGTAAGTTATGTCCCCTTATTGTTTTTTTTTACTCTGACCTAGATATCACACTTTCTTGCTCCATTTACCCTCAGGTATGACCTAGATAAATATTGCTAAACCCTTTCAATGCTGAGAATATTTATCAAACTTCAAACAAGACACATCAAAAGATTGTCTTGTTATTATAACAGATAAATAAAGACTTCAGTGGGAGATGATATATACCATATTATGGTAGTTCCCTGAAATGTTGAAACCCTGGCAGGGCATACGATCACAATGTCACACCGGGCCACCTCCTCCGGACAGACTGGTTCTTGTTCTTAAGAATGATTGGGAATGCACCGCATACCTGTAAACTATGGTCGTATCTGGTATCGAATACGTGCCCCCCCCCTCCTACACACACACACCTCCCTCCCTTCTTTCTGTATTCTGTATACGTTTTTCTCCCATTTATGTATCTCACTCCCTCTCTCTATTGGTCCCTCTCACTCTCTCTCCCCCTCTCCACCTTTCTTCTCTCTCTCTTTGGCTCTCTCCGCCAATCACTGTTTCTCTCTCCCTATCTCTCTCTATCTCTCCCTCTCTCCTCTAATCTCTGTCTCTCTCCCTCTCTGTGTCTCTATTCTTGTCCCTATCTATACATCTCTCCCTTCTCCCTCTCTCTCTGTCCCTGTCTCTTCCGCTTTCTCCGTCTCCCTCCCCCTCTCCCTCTCTCTCTGTCTCTTCCGCTCTCTCCCTCCCCCCTCCCTCTCTCTCTGTCCCTGTCTCTTCCGCTATCTGCGTCTCCCCCCCCCCCTCTCTCTCTTCCCCAAGAGCTATCCATTGACACCATACTATAGATAGTAAAACCAGAAAATCTTGTACCCAAGGTTAAACCTGGCACAAGTTATTGAGATAGCGACAGGGGACTATCAAACATCAATGGTCCTAATATGTCAGTCACGGAGACAGCAGTGTCAATATGGCTGGGTCTGATATTTAACCCTTTCACAGCGAGGTCTTTTTCTAACCCAACTGAAATATTATGTATATATGCAAAAATCTTGAAAATGTACGTGTTCTTATACAAGATAAATCGGAATTTCAGTGAACTGACATACGCCAAAAGCCTGAATTATATCTATCTATCTATCTATCTATCTATCTGTCTGTCTGTCTGTCTATCCATCTATCCATCAATCTATTTATCAATCTATCCATCAATCTATCCATCGATCAGCCGATCTATCTGTCTATCTATCCATCCATCCATCCATCCATCCATCCATCCATCCATCCATCCATCCATCCATCCATCCATCCATCCATCTATCCATCCATCCATCTATCTAGACAGACTTTGCGAATAATATCATTCTGACATAGCTAACTACCATGTTACAAAGCTTCACGCTACGATATCACTTTCTATTACGTAATGTAATGTAATGTAATGAATGGAAAGTGTAATTATTGGTCGTCGATTGTAGTAGTAGTAGTAATATGTGTGGTCATAATTGCTGATTGCTCGTATATTATATTATTATCCCCGACCTAGCTTGAACGCAACACGATATTATGCATACGTGTGTTAGATAGGGTAATGAAGTATTTTGCACCATTAACCCAGATGAACAGATTTCAGTGTGACATGATTATGACTGTGTTTTATTATTTTCGATAACCCTTTCACTGCGGGGGTCTTATTTATTCTAACAGAGCTGAAAATGCAAAATCTTCAAAATTAATGTGTGCTTGTTTAAGAGAAATAAGATTATAGATGGTGAACTGAAATCCTGGCTTTTGGCATATTATTATGTAAAGCCATTGAAATATTATGTCTCTTTCTAAGTGCAATGAGAGGTGATGGTCTCTTTGATATAAAGTAGTATTTGAAGGGTTAATGCTGGGCTTATCGATAGACACTGGGATCCGCTGAGGTGATTTTGACTGGGAACACAATCATCGTCTTTTTCTTAGTGCAATGAGAGGGGATGGTCTCTTTGATGTCATTGGATGGATGAATGAATGATTGAATGAGTAAATGAATGAATGAATGAAGGAAGGAAGAAATGAAATTCTATGGGTGAGAAAAGGAATGGATGAATGAATATAAGAATGTATGAATGAGTGAGTGAATGTATGAATGAATAAATGAATGAATGAATAGATAAATGAATGAGTGAGTGAATATATGAATGAATAAATGAATGAATGAATAGATAAATGAATTAACGAATAAATGGATGAATGAATGGATGGGTCATGATGATGATGTCGATAATTTTGACGATGATCAAGAAGACGATAACCTTGATGATCTCCAGATCTCAAGATATTAAGATACGCCACCATGATATATTCCGTGTCATTTACAACCGGTTGCAAAGAAAAGGGGGATAGGGCGAGGAAGGGAAGGAGGGAGCGAGGGGGGGGGGGGGTGTTGAGTTGTGATTCTCATTGAAGTGTGACTGACTAGGCAAGGCGGCTGCTTCACCACAGTGAACGGGAAGTGGTCTTGTTCGAGATAAATAGACACCCAAACTGGGATGACTTGGCTGAATCCGCTAACTTGCCGTTTTGTTGACTTTAACCCTCTCCCATCAGGGACTGATTCTCGCCAAACAAAAGTATGAAAAAATCTTGAATATTAACCCGTTCTTATACAAGATAAATCAGATTTAAGTGAATTTACATGGACCTGTCAATTCACTTAAATCTGGTTTATCAATCTGGTATTGGTATGATAACTGTCGAGTCTTTATTTTGTTGCAGGTGTCAAGTTAATAGCAAAGAAGGGGTTAAAAAATGCGGCGTATATTATGCAGAATCAGCCGAGCGGGTGACGACAAAGCACAGCGCCTCATGCTTTTTGGCTGTTTGATTCTTACTAGTGGCACTTCTTCCACTTAGGTTTTTCTATGGGCAAGAATATTTTTTCTCACATTCCAATCGCCTCGATCTCGACACTCAGATACGTACGTGAGTGCTGGCTCAGGTATCTGCTACGGTCAATTTGGGAAAGTTAAGTAATCTGCGATAGCCCAGCGTCTTGCTTGCTTGACCGGACGGTCGTCGCATACAGTGTTTCGTGCGCTACAAATTGTGAGTTCAAAGCTATTGAAAATAGGCAGGATACTAAGCTCCCATGTCTGCAGGCCCCATAACGCCAAATTCCTCTTTTTTAAATACTTTTAACCAGATTTTCTATTAAAAAACTGCGGTATAAACACAGTACACGGGCAACTAGTATTAGTGGGCGTTGGAGCCAAAGCTATTGAAAATAGGCAGGATAGTAAGCTCCCAAGTCTGCAGGCCCCATAACGCCAAATTCCTCTTTTTTAAATACTTTTAACCAGATTTTCTATTAAAAAACTGCGGTAGAAACACAGTACACGGCCAACTAGTATTAGTGGGCGTTGGATGGATGTGATGTGAGACGGCTTTTACGCACCCATTGTGCCGCGCGTCTTTTTATTGAGTGGGGGTTGGCGGGCATTAATTTCGCATCCGTCGTCCTCCGTCCACTCACTGTCAACTCACTGCCCGCCCACCACTTTCCAAAATATATTAACCCTTTCACAGCGGGGTATGACTCTAACTAGACTGAAAGATGCAAAAAGCTTCAAAACCTTCATGTTATACCAGATAAATCAGATTTCAGTGAACTGACAAAATTATACCTAAAGCCTGAAATTTCTTTTCACTGCACTGAAATCTAGTAAAGGAACAGATTTTGATGTATCTAAAAAATGACATTAGCATTGGAAGGGTTAAGTGCGGCGTTCATAGTTTACTTTATACAAGCTTAAAGCGCCACCAGGAGAGGACAGCCTCTGCATTAATAAATGATATTTTGTCATCCACTTGGCAGTCCGCTATGAGTATGAAGGAGCGAGAGGAGAAATAAACACGAGACGCAGAATTGAATAGCTTAACCCTTGTAATGCTGAGGACACTAAAATCTTCAAGATTTGCCTGTTCTTATCCAAGATAAATCAGATTTCGATGACCTGACATATTATGCCAAAAGTCTAAATTTAAGGCAAATGTCAGTTCAGTGAAATCTGATTTATCTTGTGTATTAGAACACGTGCATTTTCAAGATTTTGCATATTCAGTTTGGTTAGTAGAGTCAGTCCTCGCTGTGAAAGGGTTAAACTCTGAAGACAGCGGGAGGTAGAATGACGAGACTGGAAGAGATCGGAGACCGTAAAAGACCTATAAAGACCATGGAGACTTGACCACCGTCCTGTGGTCAGTGGTCATGCAGAGTGTCCATTATTGGTCACCTTGAGATGTGTGCGGGAGCCCCATTTTACCTGGACCTGGCTTAGCACACCGCTGGACGCGGAATTATCCATGGCTCTCAGTATGGTTGACTGTGGTTGTGTGTGTGTGTGTGAGAGAGAGAGAGAGAGAGAGAGAGAGAGAGAGAGAGAGAGAGAGAGAGAGAGAGAGAGAG
>JAUEKZ010215937.1:0-10063 GCA_031471865.1 Melibe leonina
CTTACGATCGTAATTGAGTAGTTTTAGAGTAGGGATCACTATATCCGTAGGATAGGGATAGGGTTAGAGAGAGAGAGGTAAGTTAAATTTATTTTTCTATTACTATTAAAATTTGAACACATATTAGCCAATCTGGTAAACTAGGTTACGGAGCAAACATCCATCATGGCGGCGGGACATCAGAAACCGAAGAGTGCCCAGGTTTATTTGTTGATGTTGAGCATTCAGTCAAATAATTTACGCTCCTCAAATGGACTATACCTCATACCGTAAACAGTGATCACCTGTTCTTGTGTTTTTTCAAGGAACTGGCTGCCTGTTGGTGTACCTGTGTTTGCACAAGAACAGGTGATCACTGTTTACGGTATGAGGCAAGTTTTGGCTTTTAAGTGTCGCTCTTAAAAGACTTTTATACGTTCTAGGGTTTTCTTGATCTATTATTTCTGACTGGTAATTTGTTGCAATCAACTGTTGTTTGTGAATAGAAGCTATCTATGTCTGTCATGTCTATTATAAAAGGTAGTGTTAATTGTCACCGGATGATCCTATATATTATTACTCTCCGGTCACAATTGACCTAGCGTTAATTACAACCGGATTATCCGGTGACAATTGACGCTACCATTATAAAATTTGGTATTGATTGCAAATCTATCGGAACAGGTCTGTCTTATTGAATCTCTATGAGAACTGATTGAAATGCTTTGGTAAAGTTCCTCTCTTGCTTTAGTTGCATTTTAAAAAAAGGGTCAATCTCAATGTTTTTATTCAATAGAGGTTGCCATCGAAGACTTATTGAAATTTTTTAAAAGGTTTTATCTATATCCTATTTTTATACCGTGCGTCTGATACAATGTATGCATTCTCAAGAACAAGGGACTTACTAGTGTGGTATGCCTGGTCTTTTATTTGGGTGCAGTAAACCCAGGTGTTTTACTTTAAAATTTTAATATGGGAGGCTATTCTCACTGCCACTGAGAATTGAAAAATTTCTTATTCTTACTGCCACTGGGAAAAAGAAAATTTCTTTCTCAAGATAACTTGAAAGTTGATTTTGATTACACATGTAGTTCTTGCAAGGCAAGCGAGACTTCATAGGTCGTGTTGGCCTGGCAGCCATCATGTCCTAGTACCCTCACTTGCTCAATCGCTACATTGCGCACCGCTTTGGAACTTCTGATAGTTTTTTTTTGGGGGGGGGGGGTTATTGCATTGAATTTTACCACTAAGTTAACTGCAGTCTGGTCTTTCTTTTTTAACCATGAGCTTGTGGGGATCCGATTGAGTACTTTTTTTTTCAAACTTAGTTTTCTTGAAGTCAATCTGGATAGACTGCGGACAAGTCTATTATTGGGCAGAGGTAATATAGATTTCTCAACTGAAATTCAGATTTCATTTTGTCAATGATTTGAGAACATAAGGATCATTTAATTTTTAAAGAAATACTTGTTTGAAATGTTTTCAAACTAATATCGCCAAGAAATCTTTGTTACAAGCAACACCCCTGAATGTACTAAAAGAAACTATGAACAATTTTGAGTCCTCAAGTGTTTATATTTTTTGGAACTAAAGGCTTTCACCTTCAAAAAGTTTTAATTGATCTCTTGTGAAAGAGCATTCCCGAGATCTTTTACTAGGAAGCAGAGTGGGCCAAGAGCTGTCCTCTGTGGTATTTCTGGTAAAGTGTTACATTTGTTGCTAGATTTTCTATTTAATGACTTGTGTCCTTCCACAAAGCGCATTTTTAAACCATGAGAGCATTTTTGTTTTTATTTATCATTGGTTCAAATTTCTTTTCCAATGCCTTCTACTTAGACCAAGCAATCCTACAGTCCCTTTTTTTTATTCGTTTTTTTTAGCATCAGCTATGAGGAAGAAATGGACTGACTTAAACCCTTTACGACTGACTTGATACATCGCAGACTTTGTCAGGGTAGGAGGAGCCAACATCATGTTACAGACAACTTGGATTGCGCTGATCTTGGGGTTCTGGTCATCATTGTATCTGATTGATGCCTTTGTCAAGGTTTGTGCCACATTTGAAGCATTAGACAGCTGGAATAAACTTACCTTTTGAAGTTTTCTTCAAAGGTTATAAAATTTTATGATTATGAGGATTTACTCAAGAAACCCTAGATTTTTTTCTCCAGGTTGCTCAAACTCCATGAACAACAAGTGCAAAAAACTTATTGATCATTTTGAAATTTAAATAGAAACTATTCTGTTTGCTTTCTTCAGTTTGCAGAGTATGAACGATGGAACTGTAATGAATTTTCTCATGATATGCATAGAAGTAGAAGCACTCATAAATGCAAAAGGAATATTTCGGTGTTAGGGTTGAGTGAATTAAGAGAAGATTTTCAATATTGTGCTGTGTGTTATTTGGAATGCAGAGCACTAATCCTTTTTTTTTTTAAATTTTCAGAGTAAGAAAGGCATTGCTAGGCAATATTTGAGTGTCTTGGATAAAGCCGGGTTTAGCCTCTCAGTATGCCAGTTCAGATGGTATACACCTTTATTCAATCGCCTGTTCTTGCGAATTGGTCAATGGCATAGCAATTTTTGGAGATCATGGTTTACACTTGGAGTTTTCTTCTCTCTGCTGTCAATGCTCATGTCCATATTTCTGCTGACTCTTCTGATCTTCAACACTGTGCGAAAGAATCCAGTGGAGCATCAAGTTTTAACTCCAGTGGTGAGTCAGTTATTTTTATCATTGATAGATCAATGCTTAATCATATAATTTATATTGCCACTCTTATGATAAATTTTTAAATACTTTTGATAACTTATGTAAATTGCCTTCTATAGATATTAGTTTTGCCTGACTGTCTCTGGTATATTGACCAAGGACAGTGTCTATAATCGCTATAATGTTGCACTCGCAAGCATCACAAATTACACCTTTTTGTGCTAATTCTACCTTGTGACTATGTTGTTTCCCAGATGCCCGGAGTAAACTTGCCCTTCAGCCAGATCTGGTATTACATGCTGACCCTCCTTGTCTGCGGTATTCTACATGAAATGGGTCATGCCCTTGCTGCTGTGAGGTGAACTGAGTTATCTGTTTTTGTGCACTTAATTATCCATTGAACATACTGTCATCTTTTTCTTTTCTTTTTTTTTTGCTGGAATAGACACTCACCATTTTTTCATAATTTTGTTTAATACACTGAGTCTAAATGTAGTAAGTACACTTCGGCATACCACCATTCTCACCTACCACCAGCTTGACTTGCATAGTGCAACTAATTCATGCTATAACGCCAGCCTAAAATTTTGCAAATACCATACTAAACCTTAGCAGATGAAACAGTGTACAATTTGAATTTATGTGATTTTTAAAAACCACATTTCTTCCATCTGAATCATTAACAGAGAGCAAGTGAGAGTGAACGGATTTGGACTATTCCTGCTGTTGATCTACCCGGGTGCTTTTGTGGACTTGTCTACAGAACACCTGCAGGCTGTCTCTCCCCTCCGCCAACTCAGAATATACTGTGCTGGCGTATGGCACAACCTGGTGATGGCTGTTGTTGCTGCTATAGTGTTGCTGCTGTTACCAACATTGCTGTTTCCTTTCTACACCCTTGGCAATTCTGTGGCCGTCACAGAGATCGTGTCTGTGAGTGGAATGAGTTTCTATGTAATGGCAGTAGTTGTGAATCAGTGGTTTAATTTGCTTAATCTACTGATTTTGTATAATTTGATTAATTTTAATTCAAAAACCCTGCTAACATCCAACAGTTGTTTTACATGTAGTCTTTTAAATAGTTTTATCAAATGCTGTTAACATATGTAATACGTTGGCTATTTTGTAATTTATCGGTTTCTTTGCATGCACAAAATGCTTTACTAATATGGTGATGCTTATGCAACCTCAAACTTAATTTTTTCTATTTCTATATTTATCAAGAATTCTGTTGTTTCTGGTCCGCGTGGATTGAGAGTTGGGGAGACATTAACACGCATTGGAGATTGCCATGTTAAGAGCTTGGCAGACTGGTCGGCTTGTCTCTCTGCCAGCATGAAGGAGAAGTGGCGAGGCCATTGTCTACCCCTGCAGCTCATTCAAGAACTGGACGTCTCCCCTGCCAGTTACAGTAATGAACCTTTTTTTTATTTCATAGTTTATGAGATACTGTTTGCTTTTGTTTCTAGCAGTAATTACTCTAAGCCCTCATGAGCTGGAGCTTTTCCTAGTTTCAGAAGGGTGAAGCAGATTATTAGCAATAGCTATCACCCTTTGGATGGGGTGCTAGTCCTTTGCAGCTTACTTTCCCTTGTTCATACTCATGGGCCTGTACCCTTTTGACACCTGGGTGAAGTGAAGTTATTGTAGTATACTTGCTTGGTCAACAACTTCTACCCTTGCACTGCAAAAGAAATTTAGTGTCACAGGAATGCTTCATCTTCAAAGTAAATATCTATTTTCATGTGGGAGTTTGTGGCTGATAGATTTGAAATAGCAGAGAATATTTGTCAACATAATCTGCTCATGAAATAGATTTATTTTTATTGATGTAGGATTATTTAAATCCAACCTGTCTTGATGTCGTGTCATATGCCTGGTTAGGTTGATTGAAGGTGCCCCTTGCAAGCTGTATTTCTGGGGGGTGTTCTCTTCACAAAAGCAAAAAAGCCAGGCATATAATATTCTTGATTTTTGCAATTGCACACTTTCTAATTTTCTCTGTCATTTCAGATGCCTTGATGCGCAATAAGAGTGGTCACCCATGGTACTCGATTGATTGTTGTAATGGCACCAGTTCCACTCACCTATGCTTTTTGTATCACACCAAGAAAAGCGCTGAAAATGTGAGATTTAATTAATTAAATCATTGTATTATATGATCCTTAGCTATAACAGTCCAAGTGTGACAAGACTGAGCTTATAAATATTTTTTCCCTCGCTCTTACTGCTAATAGGGAGTACACATTTAAAAGATTTATTTGATTTAAGTTTAGAAAGTTATTACGTAAAATAATTCTATAGTTTATTTTTTTTAACATAAAACATTAGTAGATCACTGCATGGGTAGAGTTTGAGTATAGGTTTTATATCCGGACACTCCTAAAATATTTTCCCCATTTATTGGAACATTGATATTGGATGAAAATGTCATTGATTAACACAGGAACTAAAGAAAATAATTCAGTATCTATCAATATTTATATCATTATTATCATTGTGTCTCCCAAATACCAAAAAAAAACACCCTTTAACTGACAACTTTCTTCTATAAATAAGGTTTTTTTTAGGGGGGGGGGGGGTGGAAGCAGAAAAGTCCTTGCTTTCTTTTTTATTCGTCTTTTTCTTTGAATTAACTGACTGATCTCCCCCCTGCAGAACTATGCCTGCCTCCCTGCCAGACCCATCACAGACAGGCCCATTTGCCGACTCCAGAGTGACTGCTACATGCCGAGGGCAGAGGCGACCTGTGTCTACCCGGCTGTGGACAATGAGACCAAGCTGCTCAGGGTGTTTCATGGGCAGCGGCCGCCTTTGCTCTTTCTTGGTCACCCCCTTGACTTATTCTACTCAGGTGAGAGAGAGAGGGAGAAACTATTCAGGGCAGGGGAATCTTCAGATTCTGTTTTTGCATATGCCACAATTTGCTAAACGTCAAAGTATACACTTTCAATGCTTTGTTAGGACACAATAGAAAGAAATGTAAGCAAATTTTGCTAAAAAAAAAATTTCTTATTAGTCACTATCCTTTAGTAGCATATATTGACTCCTCTTTGTGATCATAAAGAAACTTATGTTTTCTGGCATTTCTTTTCCTACCTTATTTTTTACATTGTTGCTTACTTTTGTTTTATGTTATTTTCGACAGTTTCCTTGAGCAACTATGTGCCCAAAAGTTCCTTCATTCCCATTCATCTGCCATTTGTGATTGAAACTTTTTGCAAGTATCCTTTTGATATTGGCAGTAAGTGCCAAGGTATTATATCCCAAGTGCAGGATTTCTCTTTTTTTAGTTTTCCCAGTTCATGGCTTTAAAATTAAAATCAATCAAGATTAAGTGAATTTTATAAGTATTGCAGTTGTTTTCGGGTTTTGTATTTATTTTGCTTTTTTTAATGTATTAACATTTTCAAACAAGTATTCATGAAAAAGATAAGAATTTGATTTTCCTTTACTTATATTTCTCAGATATATCATTTCATTGTCAGGGGCTTTGGTCCTGTTGAATGTTGTTCCTTGCTACGCATTGGACGGCCAATACATCTGTCATGCTCTCATTGAGCTTTTACTCCGACGATCTGTTCCAGACCCAGAGATTCGTAGCTTGATTTACGGGATTATCGTGTTTTTCGGTACACTATTGTTGATGTTGAATGTTATTTTTGCTATGTGGACTTTGTTTTTGTGACATTACAGGAGGGGGGTGGAAGGAGAGGTGAAAGTGAAGCTGAATGTTGGGAAATGGATGGGTAGATGAACGGATGAAGTCAAATCTGGTGTGGGAAAATATGGTGGTATTATTATTATTATGCTTGAGATTATCCAAAGAGGATCTTCATTGACAGCTATTTCTTAAACAATGTAAACATGTAACAGTTGACAAGAACAAATGTATAACTTGACCCCTCTATGAAATTGAGTAAGTTTTGGGATTGAAAGTATAGCAGTGTGTTGTGTGTATGCATTCGTTGTGTGCACTTCTATGAATTTTTTATCTGTCGTGATATGTGACTATTTTGATCACCTGTGCGTTATTTGTGTTCATGTCAACCCTTTGTTCACCCTTTTCTCTAAATTGTTAATGATATTACAATATTACCTGACCCGAATATGTGAAAAGGTAAATGTTGGCCGATGTAGTTATATTGATGAAGAAATAAACTTTCTTACCTATGAACAGAATATCTTTGTTGAATGTAACAAATTACATTAATAAGATGTTACCGTTTTAACCATGAAATTAATAAAATTACTTGTGTCTCAACAATGTACATTTTGGTACCTATGGCTGTATGGTTGTTTCACCTTTGTCTTATCATCATAGTGTTATCTAATCGTCATATCAGTGAATATAAAATTTGACTACTTCCAAGTAGCCAACTGCTTCGCAAATGAGCTCAAAAGGATTTTTTTATTTTCTTTAGTTTTTCTTTGGGGGTTTTTTTTTCCTTCATTTTTTTTGCTTATAAATCCAACTTCTTTGCATGTGAAAATATCCTCATTTGTTAGTGGCCCTCAGTCCATAAATTTCTACCATCTGTGGGAAAATGTCATATACACAGAGCACTTGCACTTGCAGAAAGAACCTCTATATCTCTTAAATTTTTCCTGATTTGAAGTCTCTTAAAATTCAAAACCTGTGCTATTTTGATAGCACCAATGCTGTTAAGAATCTATGATAAACTAGTTCCCCACTCAATATTGACAATTACGTCTCTCCTTGAACAAAGATAATTTCTATAGTGTACAAAAGTTAAGTTTCATGATGAATTGTTATCTGAAAAAGGATAAGCAGAAATGAGATTGAATGCTATGGTCTGAGGTTCTACTTTCATGTAATGGACCTAAATGCAGTGTAAATCCTAATAAATTGAATTCCATATGCTCCTTATTATAACTTAATTATTATTATCTGTGTTTATGTGCCAGTGTCTATTCTTATTCTGTGAGTGGGATCTGTGAACTGGCACAGTGGCGAAGTTATAATCACTTTACCGAGAAAAAGTTTGTATGCCCCTCATTTCTGCCTGTATACTTTCATATCTACAGATAATGAGCTTTTAAAATCTTTGTCTTTGAAAAGAAAGTTGTGAATTATTTCACATCACAGGTGTTTTGAAATTATCTTGTGGAAAGACTGCTGTTCTTTGACTGAAAGAATAAAACTTTTTCTTCCACAATTTTGATCTCAATGGCACTGACCTGATCCAAAATCATTGTTTTTTATCATTGTTAGGTTTTCCTTTGAGATGAACATATCATTTCAAAGAGGATTTTTACTTATAACTTGTGTTATTCAAAACTTTAATTTATAGTCTGTTTTTGTCTGTTTCTTTAATAATTACCATTTAATTGATATTGTTAATTTAATTGATAAAATTTACAAGCAATCATTTTGATTGTAAACATTTCATAACATTTCATGAATTTACACAAGTTCTCTCACTTGCTCACGTGTTGCTGGGTAGTATTCCTGTACAACTGTTGTTATCTTGTCCTTGTTGTCGGTCTATGCATTCTTTACCTGAGCCATTGTTGTGTTGAAGTAGAATATTGAGGCCTTTATTTCATTGCAAAACACATGGCATTATATTATGTATTGCCATTGTTCACATTGTTTGACATTAGCACACTGGAGATTGTGTTCACATTATTGTATGTACCTTATGACAGCATTGCCTGAATAATGTGATCAATTTCACTGAACTAACAAAATTTTATGTAGCAATATGTTGTTTAGACATGTATCAAATCAGATTTTTAAAATGTTACTCTCATGCCTCTGTAGAACTCTTTAGAGCACTCTATTGTCACTCAGTGAAATATTATAAAATACGATATAAAATATAAATGATTGAAATCTTTCAAAAATATTTTTATTACCAATACTGACACTGTATATTTCATACTTAGGTAAAAAAAAAGTAGGGCCTATTTGTCTAAAGTAGACCTTATAACCTTTTAAGTTAGAGAAATCTATTGGATTGATTGTAGAAGTTCTCATTAGTGTAAAAAGTTTGTTATCATGTTTGTTTGTTATGACAAAATGTCATTGTAGCTAAAACGCTAATGTGTCCTTTTGTTGTTGTTGTTGTGAACATCAACAAGAAGAGGAATACATGGTGCAAGGATCTCAAATGTGAACAAGAAAAAATGTCGAAGTTAGGACATTTGGTCGTGGAGGGAGGATGCTCCTACTAAGATTATGTATTGTAGATAGAAATGTTGTTTGTCGCTTTGTAAAGGGGACCAATTATCATCGACACTGTTTGACAACTGTATGTACGTAAGGGGAGGAGGGGGAGGGGTTGTTTTATGATTGTCTGTTTTTCGTTCCTTCTAATTCTAATCACTTCATCATAAAAACATTGCCATGACCATCATAGAATTTATTTAATGAGCCAACAGTATAATCCACTTATAAGTTATATCCACAGCCAATTTATCAACATTTTGACATAACGATATATTTTCATATTATAAATTTTTACCTGCTATTTCTTTACTTAACAGTATTTTGACATTTTTCTGCCTATTCTGTTTTATCTAAATGAAAATGCTTCCAATGGTTACCTATTGAAGCCCATGAGGATAACAGGGGGAAAATGTCACACCAAAGATCAACATGTCTGTTTTTCAAGAATCCACATAGCAGCGTATGTACTGTATTAAGTGGGTCATGTACACAAAGTACTCCACTTCCACTCCCCTTTGTGGGCGGTTGGCAATCGTCTCTGGTGGGCGCTACTTCTGTTTCTTCTCTTTTGGCTTTACCTGTCATCTTACTTTATTCCAGGACTCTCTCTCTCCAGTGCTCCCTTAACAAGCATACACACATACCGGTAGCTGTTTTCCATAGCAAGCTGCCATTAACCAGGCCTAAGCCAGTCTACTTTTCCTTGTGTTTTTTCCTCTTTAATCTCATATTTTTATTTATTGACATTAAATCCACTTCCAAAAGCATGACGATATAGCAGGATTATACTGTAGGTTTATTATTATTGTTATTTTTATTCTCAACCACTCTTTCAATTGCTTATGTTAATAAAGTAAAAATCTACACATTTCCTTACTGTTTTGTAAATTTCTTATTTCCTTACTGTTTTGTAAATTTCTTATTTCCTTGAAAAGATTTTGGGCGTCTCTGGTAGGCGCTTCTCTTGTTTCTTAGCTTTGGGATTTATCTTTCATCTGACTTTTTCCAGCTCTCTCTCCAGTGCTCCCTTAACAAGCATACACACACAGCTGTTTTGTATCTGGGAGCTCAGTCTTGGTCCTGCCTGTTGTCCTACCACTAACAGACTTATGGTCATCCCCCATGTTTTTGCACTATGGTACCTAACTACAGGGTCACTTGCTATCTAGAAGGAC
>JAUEKZ010215947.1:0-10063 GCA_031471865.1 Melibe leonina
TGACCCTGTAGTTAGGTACCACAGTGTAAAACATGGGGGATGACCATAAGTCTGTTGGGACGACAAGCAGGACCAAGGCTGAGCAAACAGATACAAAACAGCTGTGTGTGTGTATGCTTGTTAAGGGAGCACTGGAGAGAGTGCTGGATAAAGTAAGATGACAGATAAATCTAAAAGATTAGAAACAGAAGTAGCGCCCACCAGAGGCGCCCGCCAACCACCCGCAGAACCTCCTTCTGGAGGAAAATTACCATCACTGAAAGATAGACTAAGATCAAGATACATTTTTAACTTGTCTATTAGCACCCAGTAGGACTAGCAGAATTGTGGAATATGGGTAAATTTGCATGGAAAGGAAAAAAATTAATTATCACCAACAAGTGAAGCAACCCGTAGACTGTCAAACAAGTTAAGTGTTGCTAGCAAGGAGTTCATTACTTACAGTAAAGGCTGTGACATATTAGATAGCCCATTTATCATAGACTTTCTTCGGAAAAAAATTCCTTGCTAATGTCTTAATTTGACAATCCTTTAATTTCTTATCAGAGTTCAAACTCATTTTTCTTATCACTGATACTAGCATTAGAGATTAAAAAAAGATCTTACTTCATTGACTTTTCTTTGAAATAAAAGAGACTATCTACTATTCTATGTATTTTTCCTTCTCTAATTTGACACACACAAACACAGAGCAAAAAAACCCCAACAAAACAACAAAAAACCTAGTGATCACATAAAGGCAATAATAAATGCGCTGCCACTTATTTAAACAATGATAATATGGCAGATAGCATTTTCTACTTTTTTGATCTAAGTAACTCTGAAGACACATTAGCGAGTCAATTTTCAGTAAGTGTGTCATCATAAGTTGTCACATTAAATTTAAAAGGTCTAATACTAGAGTTATGTATTTACCATAAATAAATAATTAAATCAAGAAATGGACAAGCCAAACCATCTGTAAACAATATGCTGCAAGTTTTCACAAGTCTTTACAAAATGATAAGCAAATGCTTGGTTAGCTAGTGTTTTTTAATCTCTGCTGAATATGTGTGATTTGTTGCATTTGAAAGTGCTGTGACAATAAGTAAGAAATCACAAATCTTTGAAATACTTACAATTTATGGACAAGGTGATTTCTCAAGTCTTGGGTGACCTGTGCATGCCAGTCTTTTCTGTTACTTTCAGGTATTGATTTCACAAGGTCTGGTGCAGAGCCCATGGCAGCTGCCTGAGCGGTTAGTGTTGCCAGTTGGGAACCACTTTGTTGCTGAATTGACTGTGGGGCTTGAGCTGGCATTCCAGATCCAAGTCCTATCTGACCTGCTGCTGTTTGATTGGGCAAAACTTTCTGTACTTGCTTGTTTGGTAAAGCTTGTTTATTCATTTGGCCTGAAAGTGAAAAAATTATTAATGATAGATTTGTCGTACAGGTCCAAAAAGACAGAAATGAAAAGAGAGAGAGATTTGTCCAAGTCGTTCCCATTATAAAGTTGAACACAGAAGTAAAATAAGGATAAGGTTTGAACAAATGATTGTTGACAAAAAGGAAAAAATATAGTCTTTAAAGAAAATTTGAACGTTCTCAATTGATACATAATTTTAATTAAAATATACTTACAATTATCATGAGGTAAAATTACAAAAACTTTTGTGTCTCGAATAACATCTTCAACTTTCAAAATAAATTGTAAGGTCTGTTTTTATTAATTAAAAAAAAATTACTCACCATCAGATGCCATTGAATTTATCTGTTGATGGCCATGGCCTGGAGTGGAATGGGAAGGAGATTGGTTATATGGAAGTCCCAGAGATTCAAATGCTCTTTTCATTGCAGCCGGGTCAGCCACATTTGATGCTTGGGAAATCGGAGCATTCATTGTAGAGTTTTGATTCATGTTGGTTGCTGAAGGAAAGTAAATATCACAAAATTAAAAAAATCTGATACTTCTGATTTGTACAAATGCATTCAATAATCAAATACAAAAATATATACATCAGAAGAATGAGGAGGAAATGTCAGTCATTAAAAAATTACATAAGTCCATAAAAGTTTAAAAATTTGAATACTCACATGTAACATTCCGTTTATCTGCTACTTTGAGAGGCAGACATACAGGGCAATCAACACGTGTGCAGTTTTTCCAGTGTGTAATTATTTGACGTGATGATGCGCAATGTGCAACTGAAAGAAATTAGAATAAACAGTTGAAAAATATTATCTTTAACTAGTCTGTAAAGAAAACAACGCGTGAATTACACCGGCTCCCTGTTAATAGACGAAAATACAATATGTGCACTTGAATATATGCGCTTGCATTTTGAGATTCCTAAATACATAAATGAGTTAATCAATAGATACAAATACAAATAGAAATCTACAATCAAGTAGAGACAATTTTATGCAACTATGTTTCGTAAAATTGGCATCCGTATCTTGAAACCCCCTCCTGAGACATGTCCGATTTGAAAGCAATATAGATACTTTAAAATTTATTTATGTTTGAGGAGTTGATTAATCTTGATAGTTTTCATTGATTATGATCTCCCATGTTGAATTTTGTTTGTTTGTGTCAAGCTTTGCTTTCGTCCAGTGTAATTATGCTTGAAATTGATGGTCAAAAAAACATTTCCTTAATATTTTCAGTTTCCCCTAAGGCTGCATTTCTTCTAGTACAACAATGTTAACACCCAGGAATATTAATTCAAAGTGATCTCAAGTTTGTGGTTAATAATTGACAGAAAAATTTAGATCATGCATTTTGACTTTTAGGCAAGCACCATGAACATCTACGGTAAAATGCAAACGCAATTCAGTCTTAAAGCTGATTGTTAAAAGAGCGAGACAAATTCTGTCTCCGTTTAAAAGAATAACATAGAATATTACCGTCGCAAGATTTTCCTTTGTCACATGTAGTCATGTGGTTGAGAACATTTTTCATGGTGCGACAATAAGGAAGCTTGCACTCTTGATCTCCATTTGCCTGTTGCTCTCTTCGTTGACATTTATGAGCATGAAGCAGTAACACCAGCTGCTGCTGTATTAACTTGCTTTTATCAGGATCTGTCGAAGCTTGACGTTGCTGACCTGCATTACCAGTGCCACCACCAGCAGCTGCCCCTGTTGGTTGCTGTACTGGAGGCTGTTGGGAGAAAAATAATAATTCTCATCAAAGACTACTCAAGTGAAAGAATAAAACAAATTATCTGTCCCACCCACCACTATTTAAAATACCTATAGGTAGAGGCCAAAATGGTGGTCTTGCAACACTAGGGTCTCAGCTTTCAGAGTTCCATCCCTTCCCTCCACAATATAGTCTTTCCATGGGTAAATTAAGTTAAATTTACTTAGTTTTCATCAGTATATGCACTGACTAGTTCAATATGGGAAAAAAAAAGAAAGAAATAAGGGAGAGTCCAAGATGTGTAGAAATAAAAGTGTAGTACTCACCCTAACCATCTGTCCATACTTCTGGTCCATTGTCATATTTGGATGCCCTGGGGTGCCTTGCTGTCCAGGCATTTGCTGCATACCTGAGTTTGGCATCATCCCAGTAGGTGGAACAGACATCGAAGTTGAAGGGTTTACATTGTTCTGCATGCCTCTCATCTGAGGCATATTGCCTTGGAAGTTGTTTGGGCCATTCACCATTTGGTTTTGCATTTGTTGACCCATATTCAAACTGCCCACACTTCCAATCATTTGCTGTGTCCCCATGGATGACTTCAGGCCCATGTTATTTGTGACAGCACCCATTTGGGATGCATTTGATCCAGGCATTGTAAATGATGCACTGCTGACCAGTGCATCATTCATGTTGATATGTGATGTTGATAACTTGTTGGCGTTGCTCATAGTAGCACCCATATTGTTCACCATGGGATTTTTTCCCAATCCAATCATCATCCCCATTCCCTGATTGCGATTTGACTGGATCCCAACCCCACTGTTGATTGGCATTGACAAAGAGGTTTGAGAGTTTGGGGTTGATCTTGATAGGAGCTGAGACAAAGATCCCATTCCAGTGTCTTGAGCAGCCTGAGAAGTTTGTGCATCATTAGAACTTCCTTGTAGACCATCAAGGTCATCTGGTAGCTCATTAACGATGCCATCAAAGTTGAGGTTAAAGTTGAATTCTGAAACAGACAATCAATGACTCTTTAGGACTTACACAGAATATATTAACCAAGGTTCATGAGTAAGATTCTAAAAAGGAACCACTCTTTGTGAAAACAACAACAAACCATGACGCATCACTCTATACAAATTAAGAAACCTTCATCATGGGAATGTAAACACTATTTAAAAAATGAAAGCATTTGATGTTAAATCCAGACAGATACAAAATTCATTTAAATGTATTCAAATCGGAGACAATAGCGGTCCATCATTCATAAAACAGAGAGCTGAAAATAGAGTAATGCCCTTCAAGCAGGAAAATAGGAAACTAAAATTTATACATAGTAAGCTATTGTAGAGCACCATTCATCAGTCTCGAAATAAAAAAATGGCTTACTAGCAATCTGTTTATGAATTTCTCAAAATTACAGTATATTAGCATATAACTAAGATGAAAAACCAATTCACCCTTTTTTTACAAACAACTGAGACAAAAAAACGAGCCAACAATCTTTGCCGTGCAGCTCTGTGTGTCTTTCTAAATTAGTAACTTGAAGGACTGCAACTCTTATTGAGCACAAACCCATATCTTGGTACACTTGACATAAAAGCCATTGATGTTTTCACACATGCCCTTATCAAGCTTAGCACCACTGAGTTTTTCCAACCCACACCTTGTAAAATGACAACTGAAATTTTTACAGAAAAAGTTGCCAAGCAATCTTTTAAGAAGGGGCTGAGACAGAAAAAAAGCCAGGGAATTCATAATGTCCTCATAAGGCCAAAGAGCAAATCATGGGCACTAGAATGCAAATGTTTCTCCATCAAATAAGAACAATTTCTTTCCCCCCAGTCTTTCACCCTCTTATTCCCCAGGAGTATTTTACTAGTTTCATAAAGGTAAAGTTCCTTTAAGATCTGATGACTGTAAAGCGCTTGCATGAGATTCAATGAAAAAAACAATCCATGTTCAAGATTGATCTGATTTCAGAAGACAAGAAAGACGATCTTTTCAATCATCTAGACTAGACTAAAGTAAGAAAGTGGCTTTGAAGGGATGAATTCAAGAGGGGCAATGTTTTAGAATAAAAACGTTCAGGGGGCTGCCGGCTCAAAAAAAGTAAGAAACACAGCTCAAACAGAAAATAGTTGGCAATATCATCGTTTACTCACCATTGTTATCACTTGGTGTGTTCAGAGATGGAGATCCAATTCTTGGTTTTTTGTTGGCCGGAGGCCCAAGCTGATGGTCGGCCATGTTTACATCCAACACTGCCTAAGACTTCAAAAAATGCGAATTTTTTCTCACCCAACACATCCTTGGCTGAATTTTTTTGACAAAATCAAATCATTAAGTTCTGGGCTTTTCATAATAAAACCAATGCACGCAAGAAGATAAAGAAGAAAAAATCTTATTTTTGCAACATGACGCACTTGGTCGACACTTCGACGACCCACCGATCCAATCGTCGCCGCTGCCACAAAGCACCTTGATGACGATGATTTTAGATTATTGTCGATTTGAAAACATTAGAAGTTCAAAATATCAGATTCAACCCATTAATAGTGACGACTGAAAGCTGCCGAACAACCTTACCGATATCCCGAATCAAAAGAACAAGCCAGTAATGAACAAAAACACAAAATTACTAGAAATTCACCCGTTCACATCTAACAAACATGGCGGCTGTTGTTGAAAGTTTCAGACTGACAGAGGTGCCTCCGATTCTTCCCGAATGCCCGAGTATGCCAACGGGAATAAATTATTTCGAGGGAAAATCTGTCACATGGTGTGGATTCTTTGCAATGATTGGTCGCCTGATGGAAAAATAGAAGGTGAGCCCCGGAATCGTAAATTCACATGATCCCGAGTGTTGCATGGTGGGATAGTAATACAATTTCTGAAGCTTTGAGAGCTCGCTCTCTCCAAGACCGAGCTTTGGTTGAGGATAGAAGCGGATGCAACAGCAGCATAACTGGCTGCCGCAGGTCCTTTGATGATCCCCGGGTGTGATCGATACCGTTAAGATTAGAAATGAGCGGAATGCTCCGATTTTAACGCTAGTGTTAAGGGGATGCAACGCGGGCATCAAAATTCACGCATGATGGACGTTGATCTGATGTTTTCGGAAATTAAAATAAAAAGACAGCTTATGTTATGATTATTGTTCTCATTTTACTTATATTGGTCCGCTCTAAAACAAAATGTGAAAATGAAATTAAGAAAAATTGTCTATGATTTCTATAAGAAAATAAAACAAGTACCGCTTAATCTAAACCGAGCCCTTTCCCTTCCGTGAGAGTTACTTAACTTTAAATTAAACCCATCAATATTTAATCAACTCCTGGCTTTGTTTTGTTTGATTTGAAAATAATTAATAAAGGCTTAAAATCCCTATATGGATTTTATTTCAAAATGATATAGCTACACTAATACTCCGATCGGTGTCAATAACATACTTGGCTTTTAGTTTCTATTACTATACTTGTTTTAATTTTTATTTGAAAAATGGTTTTAGTGTTAATTACTATTTAATTAATTTTCAAGATCTATAGAGGTCTAATTGTCATGATCATTGTGTTGGTTTTCTTCCAATAAAATTGATGGGAATGATACGGACATATAATAATAATAAGCTAGATTCACAACCATTCACGTTCAGTCACGGTAACACTAAAAAGGAAGAAAGTGAATTCTTAAATTGAATTTGTACCTTAATGTTTCAAAACAGTTTTCCACACCTAGAGATAAATGTTCATTCCGTGTTTTTTAATTATTAATCTAATATTTCTTATCTTGTTTGAAGCAGATACATACCTCCTTGTTTTTGTCGCGATTCAAGAGGATTCCATCTATGGACGACTTTTAATGGCGTTTGACACACATTCTAACTCTCTCAAGCTGCAATTAGATTCAAATTTTCCTGATCTTCTCTGTATTTCTTCCAAGAATTTCATGTCTTTTGTTAGGTTGGGGGTCCCATACAGTTAATACTCAAGACATGATCGTACCAGCGCTTTACATGCCTGATCTTTTATGAAACAAAAGCATTGGTAATGTTGATATAATGGTGATGAATATTATTATCATTATAATCATCATATCATCATCATATTAATCAGCATCATCATCATCACTTCCGACATCTTTATAATTATTTTTGCGATTAGAATTTATTATAAATAACGGTATTGATATTCAATTAGCAGCACTATTGTAAATGATATTAAACTATATAGTCTAGTTGTTTCATCTAAAACTAAAAGTAAGTTATTTATCTAGAGCCTTTTTGTAGGCAAAGATCGTATATCATTTTCTACAGCGTAAAGCGCGCAAGTGGAAATATTTGACATCCTCTGAAAAGGACGCTGGTCTCTCGCAGATTTCGTCCCAGGGCTGAAAAGTGGATGCCCATGTTTACATATAGGTGACATGAGGCAATTGGAGTCGATATTCTTGCCCGAGTGTGGAAACCGAAGTGCCGCTAGTAGGATTCGAACTCGATAACCCCGCGCTCCGTACTGCGTCGCTGTTAGTTCAGTCGGTCACTGCGCCTTCGTTATCAATGTAACAATTGTCCTTGCTTTTCTCTCTTTGTTCTTGTTCTTGTACTTTTCGCTCTTTTATATGTACCTTGTAACCAGTTTTTACTATGTTTATTCAATTCAAGAATCTAACTAAAAACAATAGACCCCAAACCACTCGAAATCACAATAATTTACAACCACAAAAGCGAAACTAAGATCACTATTGACATCAACAATAAGACAAATATCAAAATCTAAACAGCAGTCAGTTGAAATGAAAATGTGAAATTTAAGTTTATCTTTTTTTTAAATTTCCGCGATGTCGCCAATTGCAAAGAACTTTTCAATTTTATTGTTACAGAGTAAAAATGCAAAAGCATACAGACATGAAGGAGCGGCTGGATAATAAATGCATTGTAAACATAATCGGGCGAGTGCCCGACTCTCCTACCCTGGAGGTCCTTGGTTCGATCTCCCTCTTGGGCGGATATTTTTCTGGGACTGGAAAACCTCAATATCGACCCATTAGGAGTATCTGTCCCTCCACACACCAGTGTCTTTGACCACAAACAAATTGTAACACGCCTAACAGGCGCGTGTTTTACTGCTCACTCTTGGCCGGGGTAAGAAAAAGTGTATAACGCTTTGAAGCTTCAACATAAAGCGCTATAGAAATTTACTGTCCTTATGATAATGATGATGATTAATATTGTTATTATCATTATTAGTACTTACTGTTTTTGGGTTTTTTTTCCAGCGGTGGGCGGAGACTGAAAAAAAGAAAGATCTCTAGAGCCTTGTTTTCTATTAACACCAAATCTTTATGAGCTTTGAGTTGTGTGAAGCTGACGATCATAATTAATAACTAATTTCATCTTCAAGAAAAGACGCCGGTATATCTATCACGAAATACTTCTACAATCTAATGGTTGGAGGAGGGGATTGGTGGAGATATGATATACAGTAATCGAAACGCTATGGTGAGAATCGACCCGATGTTTCTTTTTAGTTTAATTGTTGCCTGTTTAACTACCTTTTTTTAGAAAACGCATTATAAGCCATATCAACGACGGAACGATATAGTCAAGTCAATATGTTACCGCTTAGAGATAAACGTGGTGGAGATTAGAATATCTAACCCAGTGACAGTATACTGACACCAGGCCAACTAGGCTGCTCCCATAACGCCTAGCACCTGGCGGGACAGCTGCTAAATTGCCGAATCTAATGTCTTAGGTATGACGCGGCCGGGATTCGAACCCTCGACCTACCGGTTCCGAGGCGGACGCTCTTCCACTTGAGCTACGGATCCGGTGCCTGATGTTCACCGCGTTTTGTGCCAAGTCGTTACCAGCTCTGCCACTGCGTCATCGGTAGGCACAATACATAGGAGAAACCATATTGAAGTTTCTAGGCAAAATGGTACCTTGTCACTTTCCTAAAATGAGTGAAAGAATATGAGATGTAAAGTAAAACAACAAACAAACAAAAGAATAAAAAACAACAACAATGTTAACCCCCCACCCCTTGCCCCCAACTCCCCCCCCCCAAATAAACCACACACACACACACACACACACACACACACACACACACACACACGCACACACATACACACACACAAAAGCAACAACCCAAAGAACGCAAGTATATTTATTTATTGCTAGACAGAAAATTATGAAAAATTCTCTTATTTTGTTCCCAGTTCCCTAGTTAATTTTTTTTCCTAATGAGGCACCAGTCAAAGGAAGGTTACATTAGTAGAAACAGAACCCAAAAACGTACAAGGTATATTGAACACGTGTTATATTAAATTTATCAATTTTGCTTATCTTTTGCTTTATTTGTATATATCTATAATTTTATTCACTCATTAACTAATTAATTCATAGTTTTATTTACTTATCAATGGAATAAAGTTACTTTAAAGACAAAAAGGAAAAAAATTATGTAGGATTTTTCTTTCTCAGGGGAAGTTACTTTGATCTGAAGAAAAATCCTCTGAATTATCTCCCTGCCATTGCCATAGATTTTCTATACCCTAAATCTTATTTTTGTTGACTCCGCAGTGAGTATCTAAGTCTTTGATGCGATTTTGTCTAGTGAATCTTGTGGACAAAATTACTGTCTATAATTATGTGATGAGGAATTGTGACAACTAATGGTATTGTTAGTAAAATAATTAGGCACATCCTTAGAGCGTTGGGGGCCATATGACTGACCAGTCGAAGTGCGCACTGACAATAAATAGTACTCGGCCTAAGCGAGCCAGTTTGTCAAAGAAGAAGAAGAAGGAGGAGGAGGAGAGAAGGAGGAGAACGAGGATGAGGAGGAATAGCAGCAGCAGAAAGAGAAAAAGAAAAAGAAGAAGAAAAAGGAGGAGAAGGAGCCGAAGGAAAAAAAAAGATGGAGGAG
>JAUEKZ010215980.1:0-13372 GCA_031471865.1 Melibe leonina
GAAGACAGTCACTATCTTAAACAGATCGACACTTTTCTGGACTGGTGCAAACGTAACTATCTTGAGCTCAACATAGACAAGACCAAAGAAATAGCAATAGACTTTAGAAAATCATTTACTAAACAGGACGACGTTCTTAAAAATAATAAAATTGTAGAGCGTGTTAATTCTTTTAAATATCTTGGTTTAATCATTGACGATAAATTAAATTGAAACCACAACACTGAAAACATGATTAAAAAACTTAAACCACGTAGTCTATGGATTGCCTACGAAAATTGAAGTCTTTCAATATTGATAATAAGCTCATGCAAATATTCTATACTTCAATTTTGAAAAAGTGTTCTGGCCTTTGACATCCCATGCTGGGGTGGTAACGTAACAGTTCGTGATAAAAGTTATCTTATCTTATCTTAAATGGACGCTCTGGACAAGTAACTTTAGTTGGTTTAAGTTGTTATGATAACGGTAGTACATTATCATACTTTGAGCCCGAATTACCAGTTTGTATACTTAATAACAAATAATGACAAGAAGGTTGATTAAATGGTAAGTGATACAAAATCGCTTGTGGTAAAGGCTATTGGTGACAAGTAAGATCTTGATGATTCCATATATTATTTTAAAAAATTGCCTCTAAAGGATACACTAGAGAAGAGTCTGCTTTGATGTCAACAGAACCGCTTATGTCATTTTCAAGGACCTCTGGTCTAAGTCTACGTCATTTACGCAAACAGAAAGTAAAAATAAAAATATAATCAAATTTTGATTGAGAAAATATGAAATAAAATAAACAATTATCTGGAATGGGCCCTTTCAATGCAAATCAGAAGCGTTATAACTCCATTGATAATTTAGTTATAAATATCTAAGAAAAACTGCAAATATGTTTCGTCTGGCATTTGTGGCACCTATCGGCATTTTCGGCATAACTTCCGGAAAAAGCATGGCTACCGAGGCAACGGACTTAACGGCTTCGCCGAATTTAGCAGGTGTACCGACAGTAGAATTTGTTGTAAGTCTACTATAGTGTTATTGATCTGATGCTATGTTCACCTGCTGTTTTCATGAACCATAGGGTGATAATTTTAACCCTGTATACATACTTTTGATAGTCTAAGATTGAACAGAGAGCAAACACAAAACAGTTCCTTTCATTATAGAATCTGAGAGAGAACAAACAAGTGCAGACTCATATAAGAGTGAGAGCCTAGTTTTACTGCAAATGAGAATGGCACATAAAAAGCCTAAAGCATATATGTCATTAATCTTTGAGAATTTTAATATGAAATCATATTTCAAGAATAGATAGACCCTAGACCCCTAGATATTTGCAATGAAGCTCTGAAGTTTCTGATGATCTGTGAGTCTTGTTTAAGATTTAAGATTAGCTAGACTATAGTCTAGACTAGTCTAGGTCTGTAATCTTATTTGCTGGTATCGTGTGTATCTTTAGGTTTTTATGGAGAAATGTGTTCTTCGTATTCTTAATTGAATAGGTCCTGTTTCCTGATGTCTAGTCTATGATTATATATATCAATTTAAGACTCTCTGCAAAGTCACAAGTCAAGTTCATTTGTAAAAAAAGACAGCCCACTCTATCTGGACAAATACAAATGACTTGACAATTTTTGAGGCGATAGAGGTGGCATATTATACAATTGTCATATCTAATAAAGACCTCAGCATAGATTTGCGGCAATTATGAAAAAGTATAGAATACTTTTTTACTTCTTCTGGTGCCATCTCCTAGGTAGATAGAGGTCGACTTGAAATGGCACGACCAATCTTCTCTGTCACACGCTTTTTGGCTACATTCAGCTGCAGAAAGAAATAATGAATGTCTGATATAGCAGTGATTAACACCCCTTAATAAATGTGAAATTTGTTGATTTATCGTTAAAGAACTTTGAATTATAATGGTCGGATAATGATTTTCAATATTGAATTTTTAAGCAAAAGATTTGTTGTATAATATTAGGCGCTAAACTGATGCTTTTAGAGAGTTCTGAAGATTAACAATACCGGCCCAGATTAGTAGTCATGTTTCCCTTTCAACCTCCACTAGCTCCCAAGTCAACCAATCATTGAAAATTAATGGAAAAATATAAACAAATTCTGTGGACCTCAGAATGGATAGGTAATTTTGGTTAAATTTCATGTGATTGTCATATGAAGGCAAACCCATAGATATATGTGCCCAATGAAATTCAGAGAGGCTTGCCACCAAACTGTTCAGATCTATGAATTCAGCAAAGAGATTTATAATTGAAAAATTGTCCAGTTGATTGTCTTGGAAAAGATTGGATCAACTTCGTAGACTTCACTTTCAAATTTAAGCAATAGTGATCAAAACAGTATGAAGTGAATTTGTGGTTTTTTTTTCTCTTTTGCTTGATCTTTGAATTGGTTATAATTGTCATCAAGGTCCAACAATGTATTTGATCATAGCATATCGAAATATGTAATTTTAAAAATATTATTTATCATACTTCAAATTTCTCTTTTTGGTCACAGGAAGATGTTGATGCCTTCATGAAAAAGCCAGAAAATGAATCGGCTGAGGCTGTGTTGAAAAAACAAGAAGAGCTACACAACAAATTTAAGTTTATGGAATACAATCTCAACCTTAAGAAAACAAGGTAACATGAACGCTGAGACTGAGACTTGAACATGTTTTCTTCAATCTGATCGTAGTTCATAATGGAATTATAGCAGCGTCGTCTGTTACACTGACTCTTTAGTAGACTGGACTCAATTTATCCAGCCTTGAGACAAGCTAACATCAGCCCCAGCCCTCTCTCTCCCTCTCTCTCCCTATAACGCTCTCTCTCACATACTCACACTCATTTAGTCGAATTACCCCATGCTGTCACTGTCACTCTCGAGACCAATGGAAAGCTGTGTGTTTTCTGAGGGCACTAACTTAATGTGATTTATTACACTTAAACTATACCTACTGATTAAATAGGGTCTAAGTGTTCACTATACTGGACTGTAAAGGTTGAATAGAGTAGGGAAAGGTAACAATCATTTCCGGCTGTCCATTGTTTCTTCATTGTTTACTTTACATGACTACTGCAGGCTTGGAGTTATGGGTTGTCGGATCAGCCGTGTTGGGGTGAAATTCCTATCTGTATTTCGGTAGCAACATAACAAAAAATTAAGAGGAAAATCAGGACATTTGTCCTATCTTGGTTTAGCACTATTTTTGGAAGCTTGTTTAGTTTTTTAGGGACTACTGTTCCAATGTCAATATCACAAAAATTAATTTTTTTTCTTCTTCACAGATTAAAGAACCAATTACCAGATATTAAAAGCTCTTTAGACATTGTGAAACACCTCAGGGTTAAAAAGGTAAGTCATCTAAGAATTGAAACACAACCCAAAAACATAAAACATAAGTTTTGTTGAGATCTTTTTAGCTAGGTATTCATATTTTTACATGAAATGCTTTTGCTAACTAATATATAGCTAATATAGTTTTGTTTTAATTCTACCAATACCACCCTTAAATTTTGCAGGTTATGCATTAGACTGAGAGTTTTTGTGTTTTCTTGAAAACCAAATTTAGCATTTCATTTATTATTTTGGAGGCCCTACAAGAATATTTTTTCTTATAAATTGCAAGGCTTTTAGAAGTGCTTTGAGGTTTTAATGTTAAGCACTTTCATCATCATATATTCCATTTTTTATTCATCAAACCATTAAAAAAACAACTAATTTTGATGATTACTTACTGGAGGAAAAAAGCATTTCAAGTAGCAAGTTTTTACTATGTTTTTGTTCCTTTGATTTTGATTGATGAGTAATTCTATTATTTTGCAGGATGAAACTGAACCGATGACATCTCGATTCCTTTTATCTGACAATGTGTATGCCAAGGCCAGTGTACCTCCAACAGACAAAGTTTGTCTGTGGCTTGGAGTAAGTGTACCTCATGTTATTTCTAAGAAGTATTATTTTTTACTCCTCTGTGTTACTCTTTCTGGAAAGTATGTTGTTAAATATAAGATTCCAGAAACCTTTAGTCTCCCACAAATCTCATGAAATGGGAACCATAGTGGTTATGCCTCGAGAGGCTTTAATTCATCTGTGGTTTATCTTTTTTTTTTCCACCAGATTTTCTGCATTTAAAATTTATTGGAAGTGTTTTCCCCCTTTTTTCCCCCTCTTCCCACTAGGCAAATGTTATGCTGGAATATGGAATTGAGGAAGCAGATGATGTCCTTGTGAAGAATTTGGGTGCTGCCAAAAAGTCCTTGGAGCAGGTGGAAAATGATTTGCTTTTTATTCGTGATCAAATGACAACATTGGAAGTCAGTATCCTTTTCTGTGTATGGTCATCCATTCAGGTTTGCATGTTTTTGTATTAGTAATACATTGCAGTGTTACTGAGACATTTTTTTTTCTTGTATGTTTTTAATTAAATGAATCAACTCATTCATCCGTAGATTTTTTTCTCAGGGAGCACTCTCTCCCTGAATGGGTTAGGAGTTGGTCGGAGGAGGCATAAGTTAAACAAAACTACTACTACTCTCTCCCTAGACTAAGTATAATGAGTTAGCCCTTAACTTGCTAAGCCATATTGGGCACCATGTAATTCCCACCACTGAAGATTTTTGGGCATAAGGATTTGAACCACCCGTCGCATAAAAATGTTCATAACTCCACAACCACTGAAGCTACCCAAAAGAAACTCTCAGGATAGAGATATTATCCAGTTATACACTCAAACAGCCAAAAATACATTAAATACTACTGAATATCTTTAATTAGCTAAAATATTCAGCCTAGTGGTCAAAATTTATGCCTGATTTCTAGACCTATTTAGACTAAGCGTAGTTCAGCTATTATCGCAATCATGGTTACCTATTTCATATCTAAACTCTAACTAGAGACACACTCATTCAAACTGTTAGAACAGCAAAATATGGATGTTCTTGCGAAAAAAACTGATCAAAATTGCAATTTTCAACCGATTTCGATGTGATAAAGTTTGTTGAGTAAAGAAATACCCTTTAGAACAAAAGAAAACCACTCAGGAATTATTTTAAATCTTGTGATTTTTTTATTTTGGCTGTTTAGTATGGTATAGTCGGACTTCGACTTAAAGTCGGTTTTAGCAATGGGAATGCATATCGGAAGCTTCGACTTAAGTCGGTTTCAGCAAGTTAAGGGTTAAAAAAAAAAAATTTCTTTGGAGTACAAACTATTCTGTTAACTTTTAGTGTGTGTAGAATGTAACTGCAATGAATTTCCTGATAGTATGCACAGAAGTAGAAGCATTCAATTATTTAAATTGAATACATTGGTGTCAGGTTAAGCCTTAGAGGGCGAGCCATGTTTAGAATTTACCATGGTAAAGGGCTGACATAAGTTAAGTGGCATAACTCTAAATTTTTTAAAGATAAGTTGGATAAAATCTGTCCTAACTTTAACACCAAACAAGGTACAAGATTCAATGCCAAAAATAGTCTTTGTTGCTCAACAAAACAATAGACGGTTGGAAAAGAAAGTATCCGCCATGAAAGGTTCAACTTCAATATTGTGAAGCTGATCAGACAAAGGTGCTTCAAACAGAGTTTTTGAGACCTCGTCATCGGAGGAATCTAGATAGACTGAACTTTTGTCTATCAGTCCCATATGCATAATTCTATTTATATATTTCATCTCCAAATAATTAATCTAAAAACGCATTCTTCATCTTCATTTACTTCACCCACTCTATCAATCTAATTTGAGGGCAGATAGAGGGCTAACTTCAAACAATAGTAACATCGCCGTTAAAGTGAATTAACCCTTTCAATGCTGAAGACACTAAAATCTTTAAGACTTGTCTGTTCTATACTAGATAAATCAGATTTCAGTGAACTGACATATACCAAAAGCCTTGTATGTATGGTTGTAGATGCTTGAATGATGTTATTATTAGTAAATAATGCCTTAACCAAATCTTCAGACATGGCAAGAGTGTACAACTGGGACGTCAAGCGTCGGCAAGCAGAGAAGGAAAGCAAGTCTTAGTATTTTTAAATTTATTATTGAATTGCCATCTTCATCTCACCACAGACTAGGCCATCTGTATTCAGGGAAAGAGGGAGGGTAAGAGTAAGAGGAAAAGGGGGAGGGAGGATCAACGGGTCAATACCAATTTTTTAATATTTATTTAAATCCTCCGTTCCTGTGTGAGGGTTTTTTTCTTTTCATTCTCATTTAAGAATAAACAATTATATGAAGAATAAACTTGCATATTTTACTTCTTTATCAAACGGTAGTGAAATGGTTAGCAAGGAAAGTTGAAGAAATTGTTTGAATTAATAATGTGGGATACTTAACAAAAATTGGTCATAATCATAAGGGATTATTATGCTAGAGAGAGAATAGTTTTTGCACTCATAATAAACCAATGTCGCTTGTTTTTTCAACTTATCAGTAATGCAATGTTTTATGTTTGCAGGCTTTTCTGTTGTTCTTTAAGTCTAAAGAATAAAAAAAGAATCAACCAGTGGTTTTCAAAGTTGTTTTTGTCTTCCAGGTCCTGTTTTATTTGGAAATTTGTAAAGGGATAGGCAATTAATGTAGGCAATGAAGCACAAGATTAATTGGCAAAGTGTATTGGCTATTATGTGAATATCTTTTCTTTTGTTGTTTTTGTAAGGGGCCTGGGGAGGAGGAGATGTGGAGGAACAATTCAATTTAAAATTGATTTGAAAAAAGTATTGTACTTATATAAAACAGCGTCAATTGAAAGTTGAGGTTAATTATTTCTTTTGTATGAAGTAACAAGGGCAATACTATATCCAGCAGTTTGTTCCCTTTAATGAAATTTACCCAACCCTTGTACTTTTGTACTCTTTCCTCCTATCCCTTTTGATGGAAAATGATGTAGGGTACTGCAGAAGTGATTGTCAAATTGCTCTCTCTAATGGCCAGAAATTGTTTCCTTCTTTCCATAATGCTCTGTCTGCAATATGCATGTAAGTCTCCTTTTCTAATTTTCTTACTCCCAACATTTTAGTAGACGTGATAATTGCTACTCTTAGTGTTTAGTGGAATAACTGCCTTTGATATTTGTACATCTTTGCGGGTGATGTGAGTGATTGTTTTGTGTGGATGCGTGTGAATATTATGGATTTGAAGAAAGAAATAAAAGCTGTGTTTTTATCAATGTGTGTTTGAAGAAATTAATTTTTGATACAATACATATTATTATGAGTATGAGCTGATAAATCTTTAAAGAACACAGTGATGCCAATTTTCCTCCACAAGGAGGATATTCCTCTTTTTTAATGAAATTTTCTCCTCTTTACCTCTTATTTCGCTCTTTTTTTTTCTTCTTTGTCTCTATAAATCTGGCTATTTTCCTCCTTTGTGGTCTTTTTGTGTTATCATCACTGAGAACAATATGTTCAATTTGCATCACACCTCTTTGTCTTAGGATGTAAAGAGAAATGTAAGGGATGTAGATGTAGTATTTATCAATCTGATTCTTAAAATGTGACCCGTCACCACAGCTCGGTACACAAAGTACAGTGTCTAGAGTGGAGTTGCCAAAGGTTTTATTTCTTTATTCCAACAACTTGAATACCTCTTTTTGATAATGAAGAAAAAATGCAGAAGTCAAAGAATATTGTCAGGTTCTTTTTAAGTTTGTGAGGAGAGTTAACTCTGAATTTTATGAAATGAAATGTACATAATGTACCTAGTGTACTGAACTGTGGTGACAAGTCTCAAATGTGAAAGCTTTTACTATTAATTATTTCTACATGTGTACTGAACCGTGGTGATGGGTCACAAATGTGAAAGCTATTTATGTACTTAATTATTTCTACTTGTGTTCATTGATGAAAGTGCAGATCCATTCTTATTCAATGGTTAAAAAATGTGATCATTTGACAAGAAGCTGCATATTGGTTACCCAAGTGAACAAATGCATTCACTGATAATACTAGTCTACCTACTTTATCCTCTGGATAGGACGCTGGTCTATCGCAAACTACTTTCTCCAACTGTATCCGTTCTGCTACAAACGCTATAGCTAGCACGCATCCTTGGGGTTCGAACCATCAGCCTTCAGGTTCCAAGGCGGACGCTCTCTCTACCAATTAATTGAGCTACAGAGTCGTTGGATTGTGAAACTGAAACATGTACTAATCTACCTTCGTTATGATGCAGAATTGCATGAAATAAAATAAACAAAACAACAACTGGAACTTGCCAGAAGTCAGCAACGAATACACAGATGAGACCATCACTGTAATAGTAAAACACTGTTTATTCTCAACATGAACGAAACTGTACGACGAGATAAGCACGGTACCCACTGTATAGTATAGTAGTATGAAAAGAAAGACACATTTGTCACAAAAGCATAACGAGCACCTCCATTGTGGAAATATTATGTAACTTCGAATACATGTAATAAATTGTATTATAAACATTAATAATTTTGTTATACACATTGTAATGTTGTTAATCATTATTCTTCATGTGTATGTTTACATGTAGGAGTTATGCCCCTTGAGTTGAGAAGGCTTCCGGTGGATTGTTTGTTGAAAATAAACAAATATGGCGTAACACCCAATATTTTTTATATTAAAAAAAATAAAATTGTGTTATCAAGCAATCCACCTTAATCCTAAAATCCAACCGCCAATCTAAGGACATCCCACACATTTGTATAGTTGTATTGTAATAAAAAATCCAATGGAATGGAATGAACATATCGAATATAGCTCTGAATCTGAAATCACACATGACTGACCTGAATACAGTACGGAGGAGACTGTTGGCCCTCTACTAATACTAATAACAAATTAAATAATAATCAGAGACCTCGATGAATAAAGCAGACTTTGCCCAACTCTTGTGCACAGATATTTTTATCTAAAGAATGAGTGCAATAAGAAGGGGTTGATAAGAAATCTGATTTCAATGGACCGACCTATTTGAATTTCAGTTTCAGGATTTTGGCATATGTCAATCCACTGAAATCTTGTTTATCTAGAATCATTTAAAAAAAAACCCAGACAAATCTTGAAGATTTTGGTATCTAGTTAGCAGCTTAAGAATAAATAACCTTTGCATTGAAAGAGTTTAGTATACATACGTAATCCTATTTAAGAAGAAACAAACAAATACAAATTGGAAAGAAAATATAGGTAATTGTGTTTTTCGAAAAGCCTCCGAATATACAAGTAAAACTTTCTGCCCGGTCGTATGAGGCAAGCAGGAAGCATGCCAACTCTAAAACAAATCTTTTAAAAAAAGTTCGTATCAATTTGATAGAAATGCCCTTCGATTTATGCATTTACTTCAAATTTGACCCGATTAAAAAAAACAAAAAAATTACTTCAACACCCTCTATCTTTCGTTTTACTGTGTATCCCTAAAATTTTGAGAGAAAAAAACGGTCGATAATTTATGACACTGGAATACTGGAAACGGTTTACAGCGCAATAGCGGGCTTTTTTTTTTTACTAGTACATGTAAAAATCACCCAAAGTTCCGATTACCAATATTATCAATCAATGATAATACTATGAAAGAGTAATTTGCACTTAGACAGGATAGAAATAGAATGGAATCAAGTCACCCCCTCCGCCCCACCTTCCACTCACACTGATTGTTTGATCGAGTTGGCGTTAACCCTTTCTAACCAAACTGAAATATGCATCATCGTGAAATTCTAGGTACTCTTAAACAAGATAAATTAGATTTCATTGAACTGACATATGTCAGTTTACTTAAATCTGGTTTATCTGGTCTAAGAACAGGCAAGTCATGAAGATTTTGATGTCATTGGCATTAAAAGGGTTAATAGTTTTTATTTCATTTTAAACCCACATCACTTTGATTTAACGAGTTGCTAATGTTGTTAATGAGTCCTACGATTTCCGGACATTATGACGTATACAAGAGGCAGTGACGTTGTAAGGCTGGTGTTAGAAAAAACAAAGGAAACAACCCCCACCCCCTCAAAAAAAAAACCCGACCACCCCCCCCCACATAACACCAAGGAATAACCCCCCCCCCCCAAATAAAATAGAATGAGAAAAAAAAATACAATGCTGTTCCCACGTACCACCGAATAAGACGCAACATAGTTGGCGGATCACATTGTTGCTTTATAGTTACAGTACTAAGTGAAAGTGTGAACATTATGCACCCTATTTGTGTTTTGCGTTATTCATTTCTCTTATCATTTGCCCCGCTGCCTATTCTTCTAACCCCTTCACAGCGATGTCTGATTCTAGCCCAACTAAAATATTCAAAATCCTGATAAATGTACGTGTTCTTCTTATACCAGATAAAATCAGATTTCAGATGTCAGTTCACTTGATCTTGACGATTTTGATGTACTTAGTAGTGAACAGGTTAAACAGAAACAGAGTTGGACGCTAAAACAGCATGGATAAGTAGTTGAGAAATGTGTCTATTGCCGAGGGGACCACTTGCCCAAACCCTCAAATTAGGAATGAACAAAAATGAATATTATTATTATCACAAATGAAAAGTGAACACACTACGTTGGTGTGCAATGCTGCTCTGGTTGTCAGGGTCTAGCAATCGTCTTAAAACAGTAAAGTAAAGTAAGTCCTCTAGAACGTTATGGCCCATGGACCCGGAGCTTATTCCGGTTTTTGTAGCGTGAAGCGGACAAATGACAACAGTTGCAAACCCTGGATAGGAGGCTAGTCTATCGCAGATTACTGTCCCCAACCCAAATTGTGGACTGGTACTGGTACCCATTTTACACCTAGGAGGGGTGAGGCAATTTGAGTAGATTTTCTTGCCCAAGGAAAAACCGAAGTGCCCCTGGTAGGAATCGAACCCGGAGCCCCCGGGTTCTGTGCTGCGTCGCTACCAGTTAGGCCACTGTGCATCATCGTCTTATACTTATAATACAGGCAAGGTGGAATTTTATTTCAAAGTGGTAAGAAGTTGTATCTCTTTGTCTTACTTAGCGTTGGGGGGAAAGGTCAATATCTTAAGGAATGAAAAAGACAAAGTAACATTATCAACGTTTCGGCCGGAAACCTTTCTCAGTAAGTGTAAGAACACAACAAATCAAAAGAAATTCAAAACATGCCACGAACATAATAATCATAATCATAATAACAATAGTAATAACAATAATGATAACACCAATAATAATAACAATAACAATAATGATAACACCAATGATAATAACAATAATAATAATAAACTGGTCTCAATCATCATAGCTCTTTTTCTAGATTAAATGAAGGTGGATTAAAAGACGTTGTCTTTGTCTTTCTCACGCCTTAGAATATTGATATATAATTTCCCCCAATTGACCACAGGCTCACCAGTCCATTTCAATGTCCCCCTGTCCTGACGTTGCGTGTCCGTATATTGACTGATCAGGGAATCAATTTAATGTCGGCAGGTATCTAAATATAGTTGTTGTTTCTAAAACGAAGGAGATATATAGATAGATGGATAGATAGATAGATAGATAGATAGATAGATAGATAGATGGATGGATAGAAAGATAGATGGATAGATTGATGGATAGATGGATGGATGGATAGATAGATAAATAGATAGATGGATGGATGGATAGATATATAAATACATACCTAGACAGATAGATAGGTAGTTAGATAGATAGATATATTGATAGATAGATTAATGGATGGATGGATAGATAAATAGATAGATAGATGGATGGATGGATAAATAGATAGATAGATGGATAGATAGATACGTAGATAGAACGAAGTATAAAGGCAAAGGTTACTTGTGTTTCGTATTCGCAGTGACACATGTGTTTCGTATTCGCAGTGACACATGTGTTTCGTATTCACAGTGACACATGTGTTTCCAGCGTCAGTGGTTTCGTCGGGCTGATGTGTGAATACCAGACTCCATTTGGCCACTCTCAATAGAATAAAAGAGATGAACCGTCATCACAATGACCTCACACACGGAAGTACTTACTAAAATATCAAAACAAATCACCGTGAAACGGAGGTAGGGACCCTAGATAGCCTCAACACATCAACCCGACGAAACCACTGACGGTGGAAACACATAATGTGTTGCTGCGAATTCAAAATGTAAGTAGATTTTGCACTTCGTTCTAAACCCGCTCCCTTTAGTTAGAGCACTGCATATATGTCTATGATACCATTACCGTGAATAGATCCTATTTGGGACCCTCGCACTAGACAGATAGATAGATTTATAGTTATATTTTAGATATATACATAGAGAGAGAGAAAAAAAAAGAGAGAGAGAGGTGGAAAGGAGGGAGAGACATGGAAAGAGAGACATGAGGAGGGAGAGAGAGACATGGAGAGAAAGATAGATATATAGAGAACACAGTAACACAGAGGGGTGAAAGGGATAGAGAGAGAGAGAGAGAGAGGGAGAGAGAGAGAAAGATAAAGAGAGAGAGAGAGAGAGAGGATACAGTAACACTGAGGGGTTGAAAAATAGAGAGAAAGCGAGAAAGAGAAAGAGAAAGTTAGAGAGAGAGAGAGAGAGAGAGAGAGAGAGAGAGATTTAATCTGGCGTAGCCTTATAGCGCTTTGTGATGAATCTTCTGTATGCCCATGATCCAAGCCAAGCATTCTCCGGCATTTATCTAAATACAAATGACATCACACAACAGAAGAAGCTCGTTAGTTGGTTGTTGGGTGTCCAGATATTTGGTGAGTTCTCCGGGAATGTAGGGGATACAGTCTGCCTATTGCGATGCGATGCGATGCGATGCGATGCGATGCGATGCGATGCGATGCGATACGCTTCGGGCAACTTTGGGCCAAATTGGAAAATGTTGAAGTAACCCAAATAAACATGAACGTCGACAAAAGCATGGGCATTGATGCTTGCTAAGAATGCGGGCGGAAAAACCACCCAGGAGTCAACATGGAGCTTGAGGCAATGGTCGGCCACGGACACACGGCAGAGATATGTGCAAAGGGATATGTACCATATTATCTATGGATATGCAGGAACGTCTTAAAGCTCAACTGGAATGAGAAAGAAAAGATGCCCCCAGGATGTAGATGAATGAAAGGAGCTTATATGTGGCCTATACCCTGCCAGGGGTGAAAGGTGATGATGATGAAGCACTAACTAAGGTACAGACATCATAGAATCGACACCTTGTCCATCATTTTGGCCATGCCTCGGATGACGTGACGGTCGGGCCAGTGGAGTCTCCTAGGCGGAGAGGAATGGAGATTCCCTGCAAGGGCCGCTGGAGCTCTCAACTCTATCGTGAGTACGAGCTGGGACACATTATGTATGAGAGCTGGGACACATTGTGTATGAGAGCTGGGACACATTGTGTATGAGAGCTGGGACACATTGTGTATGAGAGCTGGGACACATT
>JAUEKZ010215981.1:0-10061 GCA_031471865.1 Melibe leonina
CCTCCCTCTCTCCCTGCCATCCCCTCCCTCTCTCCCTGCCCTCCCCTTCCCTCTCTCCCTGCCCTCCCCTTCTCTCTCCCCCTGCCCCCTCCCTCAAACCGTCACTCCCCCCCCTAGCCTATCTCTCCAGTTGTTCCATATTTAACCGGCAGGCCAGACGGACTGAACGACAGTCTCCACGGCAAGTTGCCAAAATCAGTTGGATATCTACCAAGTCTTTCAATCTTTAATGTGAAATCTATATTTAGACTAGACCACAAACACACACAAACACACACACATGCATACACACAAGTACACACACACATACATGCACATATACACGTACACACATAAACACATACATGTACACACACAAATACGCACACAAACACATACATGTACAAACACAAATACACACACACACACACACACACACACACACATACAAAATTAACTCCGGCTACCTACATCGATTGAAATCAAGTGGTGTCTTGGAACACTCTAGATAATGTAACGTGCTGCAACACACACATAGATAAATGGAGTCATCACTCTGATATCTCACCCATTTAGAGTATATTCACACCGGCAAACCAGTCTTAGAACTGTTCCCCTAATTATTTCGAACGTCTGGCGGGAGGCACTAGATTGGCGATTGTAACCCTTTCACGGCAGGATCAGATTCTTACCAAATAGAACATGCAGAATCTTCCAAATTAATGATTTCTTATACCACAAAATCATATTTCAATGAACTGACAAATGCCCAAAGAAACCTTAATGAATTTCAGGCTTTTGACATATGTCAGTCGACTGAAATCTGATTTATATGGTATAAGAACAGGCAAACCTTGAAATTTTTATGTATCTTGATAATAGTTTGAGAAATAAACCTTAGCATTGAAATGGTGAGCTGCCACACACAGAGATAAATGTAGGGTGTCGGAGTTAATTTTGAATGAGTGTATGTGTGTGCGTATGTATGCATGTGTGTGTGTGTATGTATGCATGCATGTGTGTGTGTGTATGTATGCATGTGTGTGTGTGTGTGTGTGTGTATGTGTGTTAGCCATGGCGTAGCTTTCAATGGAATTGAACCACTGACCTACCGGTTCCGACGATATCACATCAAATTAGTACAAGAACTAAAATAAGAATATTCAACTCCAATGTTAAATCAGTTCAGTTCTATTATACGGCTCTGAAATATTGATAATCACGAAGACAGCATATAATAAGCTCCAAACTTTTATTACCACTTGCCTCAAATCCAGTATACACTGGCCTGATGCAATAGTAACAAAGACCTTTGGGAAAGAACTACCCAAAACCCTATTAATGCTGATATCAAGAAGACAAAATGGAGATGGATAGGACACAGCCATAGAAGACCAGCTCCCAACATCGCAAAACAGGTCTTTGAGTGGAACCCTCGTGAGGAAGACCCTAGAATATTTAGAGAAGGGACCTTGATGCTGATGGCAAAAAAAAGATTGGGCACTCCTGGATAGCACTAAAGAAGATGTCACAGGACTGGAGCAGATGAAGAGCTGTCGACAATGGCCTATGTCCCGTAGGGGCTTCAAGGAACTGACAAATGCCAAAAAACTTTAATGAATTTCAGGCTTTTGGCATATGTCAGTTTACTGAAATCTGATTTATCTGGTATAGGAACAGGCCAGTTTTGAGGATTTTGGTGGCCTTAGCAGTGAAAGGGTTAAGGCCCTTCTCAGAACAAAAGACAAACAACACGTGTGTAAAACAAGAAATCGGACAAAAGGAGAAAAAAAAGGGAGACTCAGCTCTTGACGCCGATCTATATAGCAGAATACTTTCCCCAACAAAAAACCGTGGCTTAATACACATTTTACACCTGGTTTAGAGAAGATTGGGAGTAAATTTCTTAGTCCCAGGAAAACCCAAAGTACCGGTGGTAGGAAGGAATTGAACCCAATGCCCCCCCCCCCTTCCCTGTGTTATGTGCTGCGTCGCTAGGCGCTACCAGTTCAGCCAACGCGCCCCATGTACGTATACAAGTGATTGATAAATTGACTGTGAGCGTTTGACGTCATCGTGACAACATGACCGCAACCAAATGGGTAGTGTTCACCTTTTTTACATCCCAGTAACACCATAACACAAGTGTGTATGTGTTAGGACAGTGCAGTCATTATTATGAGTACTTTCCCTCGACGAAAGTGAGTGAGTGAGTAAGTGAGTGAGTGGGTGGGTGACTGAGTGAACGAGTAGCATAGAACACTGTACACTGACCTGGTACCTGTCCATGACGAGGCGTGCCATCAGCATGGGGATGGCGGTGCCCGCCATTGCATGGGTGGACGGCATGGAGAATTCCTGCAAGTAGGAAAACTCCAGGCGTGCCACGGGAGGGCAGGCAGGCCGCGGCCAGCGCAGGTAGTCCTTCAGGGCCTGGCCCAGGTACATCACCAGCCCCCACAACAGCGACACCTGGTGAGTTTGGGGTTTGGGGAGGGGGAGGGGCAAGGGATTAAGACAAATTATTATATAGGTAAAGTGAGTTCCATACTCAATCATTGAGGGGGCGGGGGTCCCTTTAGGGCATAATTGCCCATGAAGTCGCGGCTTATCAAAATTTCTTTAGCGTGATCAGTGATAGCATGTGTTGTAAAAAAAATATGATCATGTCTGAAACTACAATGCACACTTCCATCACACCAAACGCCTGTTGCTGTGTTTTAGCCCACAGCCATTCTTACAATCCGCAACCAGCCCACCCACTCCCATTGAGAGAGAGAAAGCCACAGATAAATATACCTGATTAAATAAGTTTAACAATACAAAGAATTGGGACGACAACTCAGACTGCATAATTAACTTACTCTGCTGCATTGTGTGTGTGACATATTTAAAGGCTCGCTATGATTATTGCTTGTGTATTTTTAGTTTTAGGGTTTTTACAACTGCAAAGGTGATATTAATCATAATATATTTTCCTTACAGAGTATAGATAGACTGGAAGCCTTTACAACTGCAAAGGTCGTATTATATTAGCACCCAAAGTAAATGATTGTTTGATTGTTTGTTTATTGAGAGTTTAGGGCTGTTTCAACTGCTAATGTCATATAAGCACCCGAAGTATGTAGATCCACCAAGAACAACAGCCTGTCATCTCTATTACAGATCACAGGGTGTAACTATATCTGTACATCGTGACATTTTATAACACGCACCCACGTACACGCACACATTAATGCATACACACTCACAACCACTACACACACATATACACCCACACGCATAAACACATACACACACAAGCATGGAAATTGACACGGCCTTTAAATGTACACATTTCAAGATCACACACTAATGTATTTATCGACATTTTTTCCCCTATCACATTACACAACGAAGTGACGTTATGATTCAACATTTAGCATCTGGGTTGACGGGTAAGAATTACAATATAATTATCAATTCTCCGAGGAGGGCCAAGTGGATAGGCTCTCAGACTCGTGTGGTCAGCCAGGCGATGGGTTCCTTGGCAGGGTCCAGGGTTCCATCCCACTCAGTGCCATATTTTTTGTGTCCATTTTTCTGCTTTATTTGGCTCTGTCTCGTATCTGCACTGCATATTATTTGGAGTTTGGCTCATTTCTTATCATTTCCAGTGCTTGCTCCCCACTTACTATCTATTATATTCTCCTAACTCAATACTGCTGCCGGCTGCCATCAATGAACCTCATCTCATCCCCAAGGTATTTTACGCAATTCATTGCCATAATTATTCTTAAATACTAGACATCTTTTATACAATCCTCGAACAACTCCATCATCTCTGTGACTGACATCGACAAAATAACGGTTTTTACTTTGCGAGATATTGTAGCCCATTTACTGTGTTACAAAACGCTTGCATTTTGAAGATTTTTCATATTCTGTTTGTTTAGATAGAATCAGACCTCGCTGTGAAAGGGTTAAAGAATCAATACTGAGATGCCAACCATTTTCAGATTTTTATTTTAACCCTCGTACATTTATTGGTTTTGTTAAATAGAGCCTGTGGCGGCGTATGACTAGAACTGAATCGATATCAATGGGGAGGAAATCTGTAAGGGGTCTGTAATGCTTTCACTACCTGGGAGAGAGGGGAGAGAGGAGAGAGAGGATAGAGAGGAGAGAGAGAGGAAGAGGGAGATAGAACAAGAGGAAGAGGGAGATAGAACAAGAGAGAGAGGAAGAGACAGACAGAGAGACAGACAGACATGGAGTGAGAGGAAGAGAAAGAGAGGGAAGAGAGGAGGCAGAGAGTGAAAAGACTGAATAGTAAAATAATCTTAATCAATGACAAGTCTAGAAAAGACAGGCTGCCTAACAGTGCGTGATGAATGTTTAAAACCAGTTAGACTACCCCCACTCTCTCCTGAATGTTGATTTGGTGCCTGTCAAACGCCCATTTTCAACACAGTGTAGGTCATGTCAAAAGCAGACAAATTAATGTGATGTCACACCACAAAGATAAATTATGGAAGGCTCATTCGAATATGTATTAATAAACATATTATATGTATTGCCCAGTCACAGTATATTGTTACCTGACCAACCAGTCTTCGTCCTACTGTTACTATTAATTAATCAAAACGCCTGGACAACAGTTACTAAAATATCGATTTTAACATTTTAGGTAAATATTGACGCGATTGGGGTTCGAACCAATGAACTACAGGTTCCGATGTGGACGCACTACCCAAGATTATGCGTTTGACGTCATAATGACACCATGACAGCAACCAAGTGAGTAGTTTCCACCTTTTCCCTCTCCCAATGACACCATGACACAATTGTGTGTGTCAGTACTGTGCGGGCATTGTTGTGAGTACCTTTGACTCAACGCATGCAGTATATTTGTAAGTGTGTGTGTGTCGGGGGGAAGGGGGAGGTAAGGGAAGGGGTGTCTGTCATTATCCCACCCTGAATTTCCCCTCCACCCACCCACTCACTGCATCGTAAAGACGATCTATCTAGGAAGGAAAGTTCATGTTATTATCTATCTATCTATTATGTTTGAATCAATGTCATCATCATTGCTTGCTGGCAAACACATGAGAACGCGATCATTCTTGCGCGACATTGTCATGCATGGGAAGTTCCTTCACTGGATCCGCAACGCTGAATAAATCTTTAACAAAATAATATGTAGTGTATGTGTGTGTGTGTGTGGGTGGGTGCGTTAGTGTGTGTATGTGTATGTGTGTGTGTATGTGTGTGTGTGTGTGTGTGCGCGCGTAATGCATGTATGTTTATAGGCAGCTATTATTTTGGATTGTAAAGAGAGAATGCTATGCTACAACACTAGCTTTGCCATTCATAATATTACGCCAGCAACCCCATTACACATTCGCTGATCTGGTAGATATCATATTACGATAACAGACATCTATTATTTGGTGGTGGGCTTTTCTTTTAGTTTTTAGATGCTAAAAGGAAATCACTGGATAGGAAGCAGTGGCGCGAGCTGGTTTACAAAGCCTAAGCCTTACACCGAAAGGTACAAAAGGTAAACTGATTAAGAAAGAAAGAAAGGGCTTTTCTTTCATCAAGAAGATAGTTTCGTTCGTGGCAAAATGGTTAGAGCGGTGAACTTGAAATCTTCAAGCCAAGGTCCAGTCAGTGCTAATTACAATAACTGAAGGCGTTTAATAAACTTTCAACATGCAATTACTTTATTCAGACATTCCTCGGTTCGGGCTTTTGGCATACACGTCAATTGACTGAAATCTTACGTATCTGGTATAAGAACACGTACATTTTGAAGAGTCTGCATTCAGTTTGGTGAAAGTTGTAATGGATAATACAGTGTAACAGCGTTTTTTAAAATATCACCAGCGACAAACTTCATTATGGCCATAGGGTTCACAAAACAGTTGTTAATTAATAGTTACAAATCTTTGTATTTAACGTCATGTTATCCTACATAATGAATTTAAAAACAAGCAGGCACTCCCTATCTATTTACTAGGAATCCGAGAGCCTCCAATCCCTCCAACCCCCCCCCTTTCAAGCTCACTGGGGAAAGATTACGGGTGCGTGTCCTCGATGTGACCTCGATTGGCGTGTGGGGTTCGGTAGGGTTGATTTGTGTTTACTTAGGATGACTGTAACACTGAGAACGTGACTGTCCCTGGTCGACAAATCAATGTCGGGCTTGGACAAGGTCCAACGGGAATTATTGTGAAACTGTCAAGGCTCTTTTTAAAACTATATGACAAAATATAAGCGTGATATTGCAGATTTTAAATTATGCATTAAACACACACACACAAAAAGAACCATTTTATAGCTAAAGTAGGTGTGGTTTTAGATATAATTTGACCAGGAAAAGTTCATATGGGGTGTGTGTGTGTGTGTGTGTGTGTGTGTGAGAGAGAGAGAGAGAGTTGTGTGTGAGAGAGAGAGAGAGTTGTGTGTGTGTGTGAGAGAGAGAGAGAGTTGTGTGTGTGTGTGTGTGTGTGTGTGTGTGAGAGAGAGAGAGAGAGAGAAAGTTGTGTGAGAGAGATACATGTTACAGTAGTGTATGAAATAATCTTTCACCATTTAAATCACGTATTTAACTTCAGGGCTAGGGTCTGATAGTTCTCTGAGCAAAAGCAGAATTTAAATAAGTGTGCGTTGCTTTCGTTAAATGTCTTCCAGACAGATATGAATTAAAATTCAATTGAATTGATGATTAACGATAGGTAGATAGCAGCGAAGGGGATAAAATGGCATGCTATTTAATCCAATAAAAAAACTTTATACTTTAACAAACTAGAGAGCAAACAAACAAGCGACAGCCAAACTTACCTGCCGAACAATGAGAGAGTCCAGATTCCACACACAGAAAGGAAAGAAGGTGAGGTAACATTCCTCGTTTCCAAGAAAAGCCCCAAAGTATGCCAGGTAAAGGAGAGCTTTGTGTTTCACCTTGTAAGCACGAGGCACCTTACTGGAGCCTTTCGTAGTAGCATCCTCCGACGGGCTAGTGACTCCGTTTTTATTCGAGTAAGTTTTGCAATTATCACTTTCAGCGTTCGTACACGAATGACCGTCTGGTGAAAATGCAGATCCATTACAACTATTTTCCTCCTCAGTCTGGCAGTTTTTCTTATCCAAATTGTTATTGCACTCGTTCAAAATCCTTGCATTGTTTTTTGTCAAACCCGATGCAATATGCTGAGCCGTTGACCCGTTTGTCATTTCTACATCGTCAAAAGAACTCTGTCTTTTCGTCTGCGTTTGCTGGTCACAAGTGCCGGGTTTGACTAACTCAACGCCACAAAACCTTTGAAACCTTGCGACATGTTTTGGATCGGCAAGCGATCGGAGGGTATCCATGATGTTATGTAGACTACGTTTCTTCTAAGTAAAACAATGTCCTTGATAATCCCACGGCTATTTAGTATACCTTCACTCACTCCACACCTGTGCGCTAAACCGGTTAGGTTATTTAAACACAAGAATCCTAACTGTATTGGTAAAACAACAGACAAAACCTTTTGCAAATCAACCTGAAAACTATCTAGATAAAGCTTATTTTATCAATACAACCATTCACAAACTTTCCTACTTTCCACCGAATTTCGCAATGAATGGTCGGGTTGACTCCGGGTAAACTACACACAGGATTGCTCAGTTGCTGCGATCACACATTGACACACAGTCTCACACACAGCCAGCACACTCCACCGGTCCCCCATGAATCGTTCCACGTCTGTGTGTGCGTGTGTGTGTGTGTCACCGCGACAGCCTTGGCCCGCCCCCACTTACCCACTCGTGCACCGCAATACACTCACACACACACACACACACACACGCATACACACTTTCCACGGAGACAGGTCTGTCTCACCTGGTTGGGCTGTCCCGGCGTAGTCACATGGGACGCTGACTGAAGTGAAGGTGGAAAAGTGTAGATAATCGGCCTGTTGGAATTATCGGCCAATATCGATCATGACGAGTTCAAAATATCGGAAAACAATTACTCAGCTTACACATTTAAAAACTACCAGTTGAGCATCTACTGTTTTTATTTTGACTCACATCTTGTGATTTCCAGTGCTTGCTCCCCACATTAGGGTGTATTTACAATTATCTATTCAATTAGAATACGACCGCTAAGAGGAATAAAAGGACAATAATGATTTATAATCCATTATTAAAATATTAAGATTAGTATTGTCAATGTGACTTAGGTCTTAGTCTCCCTACTCCTTCATCCCCGACTAACAAACGAACTAACTAACTACCTGACTACCTAGCTAACTGACTAACTGACGAACGAACTAACTAACTAACCAACTGACTAACTAACGACCAAGCTAGCTAACTAACTAACTAACGACCTTATTATCTAGCTAACTAACTAACTAACTAACTGAGTGACTGGCTGACAGACTAACTAAATAGCTTACTAACCAACTACCCTAACTAGTTAACTAACTAACTAACAAACTAAATACCTAACGAATTAACTAACCATTAAACGAACGAACTTACTAACTTACTAGCTTAGTGGCTGACTGGCTGACTGACTGACTCGGACCATTATACACTTACGATCATAAAAAGTATACACATTCAAAACGGTCATCATTGTTTTACCTATCAACGCAGGCTAATGATTTTTCAATGGGTTGTTAATGAACACGCTGTTTGTACTCTGATAGTCTATGTTTTGTTTTTGACATGTAATTCGCTCACTATGAAATGCACGTGTTTGCACGACCATTTTGGTTTTTATAGTCAACAGGAAGTATGTAGATTCAATTTTTGGCCACCAATGTCTTCTCTTTCGAATACCGATACAGGAAAACATAACACACTGTATATTAGTTGACTGATATTCTTCATTTTGGAGCTTATCAACGTATTGGCTCAGAGATCAGTGCCAACACAATATAGAATAGGGGTGTATCTGTACTGTGTGAATATATTGATCGACATTGATGTGTAAACTAATCAAAAGTTCCCTTTATTTGAGGACAATAAAGATGTTATTATCATCATGATCATCACCATTATTATCAAAATTATTATCATTATTATTGATATTATCATTGTTATTATCATTTTCATCATTATCTACTATCATTATCATTATAATCGTTATTATTATATTATTGTTATTATTATTATCATCATCTTTATCAATTTTAAACTGCGGAGAAAACCCTGATATGAACACGTATCACTTAGAATTTGCAAGATATTGAGACATTATACTACATTGTAGTTAAGAAAGAAACTCAAAGAAAACAATGGCGGTGGCCAGGAAATGGGTGCTTTGGCAGGTATTGAGTTCGAGTCTTCCTTCGATCACCTTTTTTACTTCCCTACTTTTCATCTTTCTTGGGATTTTGTTTCATATCAGGACCTCATTCTAGATTCTAGCCTCTTATCTCACTGTCAAGGCACTTACTTACTTAACGACGATGAGTGTCGTGAGTGGGTCCCGTGTTCGATCCCGCTCAGGACACTTTTCTGTTATTCCATTTGACTGCTTTGTTGTTGTTGTTGTTACTTTGTCTCGTATCTGCGTATTATTTCATGTTAGACTAATTTTTTGGTGACTTCCAGTGCTTAATCCTCTCCTTGTTATTACAACTGTTTCCCACACAACACTCAAAAAGTACACATTTAAAACTGCAACTGGCATTGGTTATCAACGCAAACACACACACTGTACTACACACACACATACACACAGACACACTCACAATTACAATCACACATAGTCTCTCTCTCTCCCTCTCCCTCTCTCTAGCACTGTCTCTCCCTCTCCCCATCTCTCTCTCCCCTCTCTCTCTACCTCTCTCTCTCTCTCCCTCACTCTCTCTCCCCTCTCCCCCTCTCTCTCCCCCCCCTCTCTCTCTCCGCCCTCTCTCTCTACCTCTCTCTCTCTCTCCCCCTCTCTCTCAACTGACAAACACGCAGGGTGCTCCTAACTAAGTTGTAAACACTCACATAAATCAGCGACATACGCACATACACAAGCAGACAGACAGACAGACAGATAAACACACACATACATACTCGCTCTCCCCACCGCCCCCCCCCCC
>JAUEKZ010216025.1:0-10059 GCA_031471865.1 Melibe leonina
CGCCTGTCTCCCGCCATTGTACTCGGGGGAAGGAGGAGGAGGAGAGGGAGAAGGAGGTGGATGGGAGGGGGAGGAGGAAGAAGTTTGATGAGGAGATGGAAGGCGAAGAGGAGAGAAGCTCTGTCACGCCAATTTCTGGAGGGGATGGAGGAAGAGGAGGAATAGGAGGAGTGGGAGGAGGAGGGGAGGACGATGGGGAGGACGATGGGGAGGAGGAAAAGGAATAAGAAGAGAAGAGGAAAAAGAGGAGATGAAGGATAAGAAGAAGGAGGATGATGAGAAGAAGAAAAAGAAGAAGAAGAAGGAGGAGGAGGAGGAGGAGGAGGAGGAGAAAGAGGAGAAGGAGGAGGAGGAGGAATGAATGGAGAACAACAGGGAGGAGAATGAGGATGGGGGAAGAAGAAGAGGAAGAAGGAGGAGGAGGAGAAGGAGAAAAAGAAGAAGGAGGAGATTGTTCAGGTCACCACAAAGGCGGAGCTCTCTATACAAGTGAACGTGCAGCCATACAGAGATAAACAGAAAACTCACTCGAATATCTCACCCAGTAACAATATACTGACATCGGGCCAATCAGTCTTAGCATTGTCACCAAACACCAAGAGGCTGGAGGAACATCTGCTAAAATGCCAATTTTAACGTCCTGGGCATGAAGATGCTGGATTCGAACCCCGAACTACCAGTTCCGAGTCGGAAGTTCTACCATCGATTGCGGATTAATTCTGAAAAAAATATATTAGATATAGACAATAATAATTATTTTCCACCAATGCTTGATAATTCTAATCAGTGGAGGAAAGTTTTAAATTTTAAATTTTTATTTTTAAAAAATGAAATTAAGAACGATGAAGAACGCTATTGGCCAGAGTGAGTCGGTGGCCGATTGGGTAACATCAAATTGACAAAGAGGCAAGACAAGCGTCATTGGCATTGATGCAAACTGACAGGGTGACGGAGTAAACAGATCCTCAATTTAATTGTCGTGTTGGGAATCCATGGGTAAGGACTTGTTACAGCGCTCTTGCTATTCCTTTTATCATGTTTACTTTATATTTTTTTAGAATCACTATGAATTCAATTAGAAAACAACAACAGTAACAATAAAAACAAACTAAAATACATTACCCCCGCCCTAAAAAAACCCCAACCAAAACAAACCAAGAACAAAGTATTGCAACAACAACAACAAAAATCTAGCAGTAGCCACCGTAGGAGGAGTAGACGGAGGAAAAGATGATGATGATGATGATGATGATGATGATGATGATGATGATGGTGAGGAGGAGGAGGAGGAGGAACAGCAGCAGCATGAGTAACAGCAAGAAAAGGAGCAGAAAGAGCAAAAGAGGAGGAGGAGGAGGAGGCAACATAAATCATCTTCAGTGTTAGACGTGGACCATTTCTATGAAGAGGAAGATCCCTATTGTTGGTGCTATGAAGTGCTTAGGATATTAGTAAGTACTTTACTGATGAATTACAGTCTACGCTAATAGATAGTAGTTAAAGAAATTGCCGAATCATAAATACTTCACAATGCATGGAAATATCAATAGAACTTCAACCCACTGCATAATGGCCACGGTTGTCTCCCTTTCTCGCTTGAGTGATCTCCCATTTTCGGTCCTAGATGCGTTTATACAATCTTACGATCCATTTCATTCTGATAGGATAATGCCTAGTTTCATTCACTGATGGGTAAGGGGAAGATAGAGAAAAGCTTTTTTAAATTGGTTTTCTTTTTCAACTTTCCAGCAGATTTTTTTCATCATGTAAAAGCCAAAAAATTGATGGTTAAAAAAAAAAAACCACTGAAGAGACCGCAGAGAAATCACCAATAGTCAAAGTTGTCTACAGGGACCTGCCTTAACTAGGCACACGTATTTCGCCCTTTTATCGCCTGCAGTATTGATATGACTAGTAAAATAGAATATATGGCGGATTAAAAAAAATGCTCATCCATCCAGCCACTGTCTTTGTCCTGCTCTGCTGAAGCATTTATTAATCTCAATTTTGACTGCGTTTCTTTCTCCCCAAGACAGCTAAAAACAAGTTCTATTCGTCCATGCATTCACCCATCCACCCACCCATCCCCATCAATACACCCATCATCCATCCATCCACCCATCCATCTATCCATCCATGCATCTTTCAATCCATCCATCTATCCATCAACCCATCCATTCATCCACCCATCAATCCTTCAATTAATACATCCAACCATTCACCCATCCATCTATCATTCAAGCCATTCATTCATCAAATCTTCATTCAATCTATCCATCCATTCATCCATCCATCCATCCATCCACCCACTCACCCACCAACCTATCCATCCATCAATCCATCCATCCACCCACTCACCCACCCACCAACCTATCCATCCATCCATCCATCCATCCCTCCACCCACTCACCCACCCACCAACATATCCATCCATCCATCCACCCATCTATCTACCTATCTGTTGCCATCTGCATGTCTGTCTGTTTCTTTGTTTTATCTATACATTTTGCGTCCTCTTTGTTAGGACGTTGACCAATGTAATTTTATAAATTACCATGTTTTACGAAGTCATACCAAGCTATTTACTTTGTGTTTGACTCGACGCTTTGTCACTGCAAGAACGGAACGTGACCATATTATCTCCCCAGTAAGAATCACAGTCTACAGACTAGCTATAAAATGTACGTAAAGTACCTACATCTACCAATGTCTAAAACCGTCAAAATAAGTACTTACCAAGCATGTTTTTTATGTTGTATTTACTATGCAATAATACTATAATAACACAACATCACCTGGTCATTCAACATTCAATGACAGAGTTACCAGGCATTTTCATTCTCCACTGCCATTTTCATTATTTCCACTTCACCATAACCACCCCTTTTGCTTCTCTTCTCATTGCCCCATTCCCAGCATAAAATGGTTTTTGTTGCGCCGGACGGTTGTTAAAAGGGTCAATTAATAATGCACAAATGTCCCTCAGCTCAGAACAATATCTTTTTGGCCCCCAAGACTCTCACTGGGCCCCGTTTAGAGCAGGAATTCCCGTGGGATCTCGCCAGTGGCCACGAGATCACCAATTGCCCCGCGGGGACCACAACATTTCTGTTGAGCTTCCATTAACTACTAAAGCTAATGTGATTACTCGTGAAATATTGATAAGATAAATAGATTACATTATTTCATTCCCAACGGATAATAACTCCAATTGCTGGCCGGCCAGACGCGTGTAAAGGGAGAGAAGCCTTCGGTCTGGAACAGTCTCTGTCAGCACCAACAACTCAATGGATTTGTTATTAGAAATGTGACGAATATTGCACCGGCTAATTAGATCGGATGGTCGGAAAAGTCACATTTGGCATATTAATTTATTCGATAGGGTTTGTTGTTTTATGTCTTCGCTCGGGACGCCAAAGGTAGGAGAGAGAGAGAGAGAGAGAGAGAGAGAGAGAGAGAGAGAGAGAGAGAGAGAGGGGGGCAGAGCGAGAGAGAGAAAAAGAGAGGAGGGGAGAGGGAGAGAACGAGATAGATGAGAGAGGGGGGGGGAGGCGGGCGGGGAGGGGTTGAGAGAAGCCAGAAGCGAGGTTAAGATAGGATGATAGCTATAGATATATCACATAGTTATGTAGATGGATAGATAGAACAACATAGACATGGGAGAGAGGGGAGAAGAAGAACAAAGAGACACAAAAGCAAGAGAGAGAGAGAGTGAGAAAGAGAGAGAGAGAGAAAGAGAGAGAGAGAGAGAGAGAGAGAGAGAGAGAGAGGGGAGAGAGAGAGGAGCAGGAGAAAGAAAAGAGAGAGAAAGAGATTGAGATAGAGAGAAAGAGAGATTACGCGATGAAACATGAAATGCCATTGCCATACGACGAGAAATAATAATTTAAAGAACGAATCATAACATTCATTCACATCCCCTTTTTTAAAGCTTAGATTTCTCGATACAAAACATTAGCCGTCGATATTTGCCTGGTATCTGTCGCTAACACCGACCAACCTCAATAATGCTTTAAGTCTATCACACTTGACGTCATGATTATTTTTTTCAGTCAATAATATATTTAACATTTCCTGAAAGCAATCGTTGATTAATAACTAGAAAAACAGTTCATTTGTTATCTATTAAATCAATAATACAACTTTAAACAAAGTGATTAATATATTATGTTCCTTGGTTATTTTTAAAAAAAGTTTGAACTGACATGATGCAAGATGGGTTACAAAATAAATAATGAATTTGATAGGAAATTTAATTTGAATTTCGCCAACACCTCCTTAAAACCATTGCGGCAAAGACAATTGCAGATAGAAGTCATAAAACAATGTGCTTATCATTTCACTATGTTACGATATTATAATGGAACGAAACAAATGGCACCACACAGCATGATTTTAGGGGGAAAAGCCTTTCGTAATCAGATCACGCACAGAGGGCAAAGGCTGCACGGATCGACTCCCACAGATGAAATGTTGCCTTCTGTGTTGTCGGTAGATCAACAAGCCGGCGATTTAGTTAATTGATCCGTAAGGTGACTCTTCATCAAACACAATTGACGGCATCATTCATGATAACCATCGAATGGGCAATGTGACAAGAATGCCAGAGAGGCTTTTTAGGTGTCAAATCATGTTAAAAAAAAAAAAGAACCAACTATTTCATATTGATAACCGTTTCTTTTTTTTTTTTAACATAATTTTTTTTTTCAATCGATTCGATGTTTGATTTTTAATATTTGCAATGTGGTGAGTTGAACACAATAATCGCACCCATCATTACCTCATTGAATGATTTATTTTAGTTTAAGGTCTCATAATTACTGCATTTTCCTTTTTCTTTCTCCTAAGACATTAGAAGAGTATCAGCTTAATATACAGAGGTATTTTTCTATGTCACGTTTATGTCAAAGTCACTAGTATTGTTTTTTTTCTTTTTCGTAAATTCGCTATCAATATTTGTGTTATATTTCGATGAATTCCTGGCGTCAGTATTCAAAATATTTCCACCATAAACACGAATAGATGCTCTTGAAGTTTTAATGTTACATATCTAGCTAAACTAAATACAATATTTCAAGTAGTTTCATTAAAATCAAACCCACCACAATTAGAAGCAAAGCTTATTAGAGTTTTTTTTCTTTTCTTCTTCTTCTTCTTGCTGCTGTCATCGAATGCAGGAAATGAATTCACAGGCATGCCGGGAGGGCAGAGGTCACGTGGGCTGCCTACCTCTGGGATTGCCGGGCCGTGTTTGCGGATGTAATGACGTTTCAGGGGAATCAGGCTCGGGTGCACAGGCAGGATCAACTCCTACCCACCCAACCCGCCCCCTGTTTGGATGGTCTGTTTAATTAATCTAATACTAGCATCGCATTACTTTAAAGAGATTTTAATTCTGACGGTCGCTTAATAAACTGGTGCGGTCTGAAAGTAGGCTCAGGATCACCTCCCTAGGCGGGTCATAGCCAATACGGGCTTACATACTAATTCATTAAAGGCGTAGAATGCAAATTGCAATAAATGGGAGCGACGACCACACGTCTATCAGAGGAGCAAAACTTCAGATGAGAGAAATAAAGCAGACAAGATAATTTGCTCTTCGGAATAGCCCGGCAATTTTCGAAAATTTGGTTCAAAAGCTACACTTGAACTTAAAAAAGGAAAAGTCCGAAAAAAAATGTCCACCCCAAACAAACTAATGCAATGTGCTAAGTTTGAAGAAGGAGGTAACCTTAGTTGCAGGCACATGAAGATGGCGGACGGGTTACTTCACTCCGGACATGGTTGATGGCGAATAAGGCGCAATGTCTCATCTGCCTTAAACTTAAACCTCTATCTGATGAGCCAAATGATAAGGAGTTTTGTCACGTTTCTCCATTGGCATCGGAGCGGAATAGGCAGCTGCTTTGTGTTCCTGCTGTTGGTCCTTGGATTTTCTATGCAACGACATTATTTCCATAGACACTACTCTGTCCATTCACAGCCCATCATATACAAAAATGATACTGTATGTTGAATACGAGAATATCACGCCCCTATTTCAGAGTTTGTGCCCGTAAACAGACCGACCAAAGGTGTTGAGTGCCAGCATCCTGATCAGACGGTTTGGACGCGGATTTCTGAATTGTTTCATCTCCCAGCCAGTATACCGCCAATCTGTAAGTGCTTGCATTCACTATCTATTTATTCATTCAATCATTCAATAAATCCATCCATCCATCCACCCATCCATCCATCTATCCACACATCCACCCATCCATCCATCTGTCCATCCATCCATCCATCCATCCATCCATCCATCCATGCATCCATCAAACCATCCATCCAACCATCCATCCATCCAATTGTCTGTTAACCTATCGATTTTCTCCGTATGTATATCAAAAAGATATTCATAACAATTGGGGGCAAACAACAATGTGAATATACCAGCGCCATAGCTAAATAGCTAGAGAGTCCGCTTCAGAACCGGTAGGTAAGAAGTTTAATTCCTTGCCCAGTTTAGGACTGAAATAAGCCATTTAGCTGCTGTACTATGGAGGGCATAGTAATATGCGAACAGTGATAAAACTGGTTGGCCTGGTATTAGTATACTGTAGCTGGGTGAGATATTCGAATGAGGCCGCTGTATAATATCTATGTCTGGCAAAACGTTAATATTTCTAGAGTCCCGCCTCTGATGCGGTCCGCATTGTGTCAAAAAGGGCGTTAAAAAGGCAACGACCAACCAACCATGAAAAGGGGAAGTAAGCGGTTGTACAATCATCATTCATTGTGGGTGAATGGGGTGGAGGAGGGGGCGGGGTGGGCAAGTTTTCTTTTTTCAATAACTGTTCACCCACAACACGCTCATATTCAAATGATCGTAAATGATACCTCGATCTCTTTCCCTATCTTTGAAGTCTCTCTCTCTCACTCTCTCTCTCTCTCTCACTCTCTCTCTCACTCTCTCTCTCTCACTCTCTCTCTCTCTCTCTCTCTCTCTCTCTGTGTTACTGTTCTTGTCTGAAACCTTCCCTCTCACTCTCCTCTTTTCTTATTCTCTCCCCTCTTCTGCTCAATTACTCCTCTCTCCATCTCACTATCCCCCACTTTTATTCTATCTTCCCATCTCTACATCTCCATCTTCAAACTTCCTCTCTATTTCATTCTCTCTCTTAATAACTCGCTCCCTGTTTATCCCTCTCTCCCCCTTTCTCTTACTCCCTCTCTCGCTCTCTCTTTCTCCCTATCTCTCTCTACCCCCCCCCTCTCTCTCTCTCTGAACTTCGTCATCGGCGTTGCATCGAACAACCTCCCATCATCCGACCGGATATCAGAAGGGGGCGTGGCCGCCCCGGAAATTGGATGTGGCCATCTCCAAAGCAGGCTTTAATTCAATGGACGCCATAAATGTTTTAACACAATTATGGGCGGATGGTGCCTTGATTATAGATATGAAACAATGATGTCGACTAAATTATTTAGTTCTGAATCGCCCACTAATCGAATCCATTTGATAAAGCGCAGGGCTATCCGGGGTCTTCTGTCGGGGTCTAATGGAATTTTGGAAGCTCCTCTGGGCACGTCGAACGGGAGGTCGGGAGGAGTTAGGAGGGGATGGAGAGAGTCGGAACAGGAGAGATGAGAGAGAGAGAGAGAGGGGGGGAAGGCAGACACAGGGGTGGAGAGAGAAGGGAAGGTTGGATGGATGGAGGGAGGGAGGGAGGGTGGGAGGCTCAAGCGGATATTATAACTTCTGACGAACGAAAGTGGTTGGCATCGGAGAGGAGTTTGGAGAGAATAAAAGAGTGGCGAGTGTAACTGCTCAGAGAGAGAGAGAGAGAGAGAGAGAGAGAGAGAGAGGGAGAGAGATAGAGATAGAGAGAGATAGAGTATATGCGTGTGTGAGAGAGAAGGAAATAAGACAGTGAGATAGGGAGAGAGTTCGACAGAGAGAGAATGAGAGAGATAGAGAGAGAGAGAGGGGGAGAGAGAGTCAGAGAGCAAGTGAGAGTGTATGTGCGATAGATAGAGATAGAGATAGAGAGAGAGAGTAAGAATCCGAACGTTTTTTCTTTATCCTATCTCTTATGGGATGCAAGTCCTATCTCTGACACGCAGTGACCAGTGAAATAAGATATTATCATTATGTCTTATGTCTTACAAGGTCCTTGTGCTTATGTATAGAGCACATAATACCATGTCCTTGCTCTGATCGGCGGTAAGTAAATGGTTCTCACTGATACCTTTAATATCGCTCTTTTCAGTTTCATTTGGAACAAAAAAAAAAAAAACAAGGTATTTTTTAAAAGCATATTATTATCATCAAGTGACATTGAAATGCGAGATATCGAATAAAATCGAATTGATGAAGAACAGAAATGTTAAATCATAATAACAAACTACAGGAAAAAGTATTCAAATTGAAAAAAGGAAAAAAAAAAGAAAATTCGTCTTGAGGGGATGAGATCCATCATTCAAAGACGAATTTGTAATGAAGTAACAATAATAACATGCCAAGTGCTTTAAATATCTCTATCGCTTTAAACTTTTGCATGATCAATTATGTGGGGAAAAAGGCCAGCCCGATACATGGACAAACAAACAGCCCGACACCTGTTATCCTTTTATTTCCCTAATGTAATAACCTCCTCTTAGCCATAATTCTCCATTCTCTCAGTTATCTCCCCTAATTGGATTACCTCCCATTATTGTATCACTTGTAATTTTATCTACTTCGGTCGACCTCTTTTAATGTATCCTCTTCTAAATTATCGTAAATTTCCCTTTAGACTCGCTTCTCTTCTCACAACAAAATAATTCAATTGAAAAGGCGTTTAATTCCAATTATCTCTGCTCTGGATTAATTGTTTTATTACTCTATTTCAGTCTACTCGCCGGCGTAATTCGGAGATCAGATGAATCTAATGTTGCTTCCCATCGTTGTGACTTTTATATCCTTTGAGACATGGAGAGATAAAATTGATTAATTCTTCTAATCATATTACCACCTTTCAACTCGAATTATCGCTATTCCGTCTAATTCGAACCGTCGCTCATTTTGCATCCTCACCTTCATACAGAGCAATAAATCATGCAAAACAGCAAAGATCCAACTTAGTTGTTTATTTATTTCCACGTTCGTAGATTATGATAATAATAGGAATCCCAAATATTATACAGTACAGCTCATCATATTCTTGATGATAGTTTCTTCCGAAGACCAATGTAGTAGAAGCGTCGTTCGGTTTAAACCTCCCCGGAACAACAACGTTGGTTGGTTGTTGCCTGTTTAACACCCCCTTTTAAAAACACCAATAAGGTCACACAGAGATACAGGGAAGGCTCACGGGAATAGAATATCACCAAGCCACAGTATACTGACACCGAGCCAATTATAATTTTACGGCGCTACGTCCATCAACGTCCAGGAGAAGTACGATGAGAGTTTTTTATTTTCTTTTATTTTCTAATTATTTTTTTTTATTTAGAAAATCCCATTATATTTCCATATATTATAATAATTTCACTTATTTGATATAACTATTCTGTCCAATAATTGTTTCTTATTTGCCTATCTCTATGTCTGTATGTAAATTGACTTTAAAATTAATTACCCCGTTGAGGGATTTATTAATTTACTTCATCTTATCTTATCTCAAGTTAAAAGAAAAGTCAGACTTTGGATGAACCCTGTCAGGGAAATGTCGCAGATGATTTCTAGGGTAGAAAGATGTCTTAGGTATAAGGCGACCAGGGTTCGAGTCACCCATCTACCTGTTCCGAGATGGACATTGAGCTACAGAGCCTGTAGGATCGTGTGCATTCAATAACAAAATAATTCAAGGATTTTTTCGCATTTTTGTAAATCCAGTTCCAGCACACCCCCATTCATAATTTTGTCAATTTGCAATTTTAACTTATTATCCAGTTTTGAAACCTTTCAATGCTAATGTCATTTCTGCAAACTAGATACATCAAAATCTTCAAAATTTGCCTGTTCTTATACGGTACCAGATACATCAGATTTCAATGAATTGACGTGTCCGTTTACTGAAATCTTTTAAGATAAGATAA
>JAUEKZ010216047.1:0-10056 GCA_031471865.1 Melibe leonina
TGTCAACAAGGAGAAAAACTGGAGTGATTTAAGCCCCGAGGTGGCGCATTGTTACGATACAATTAATACAATTGTCAACGTTCTCTTGTCATTTAGGATGGCCAAGTTGATAGGCACGGTGTCTAGTGTTGGTGGTCTGTCGATGAGTGCCGTGGGAGGTGCCGGGCTTGAATTCTCATCTGGTCACTTCTTCTTTACTTCGCAATAGCTCAGTTGGTAGAGCATCAGACTGTTGCGCTGAAGGTCCTGGGTTCAATCCCCTTCAGAGGCGGAATTTTTTTCTGGGACTAAAAAAACCCCCACTGTCGAACCAGCAGTAAAATTGGTACCTGGCCCTCCATACAACAGTGGCTTTGTCTCGCAAACATAGTGCAACACGCATAACAGGCGCGTGTCTTGTCCTAGGTGTTTCAATGTTTCCTGTTGGCCGGGGGAAGTAAAAAGTGTAAAGCGCGATGAGCATAATTCGTGGATATCAGCGCTATATAAGCCTCCACTTTACTTTTACTTGTCTTACTTCCCTCTCTTTCTGTTTTCTTTCGCTTTGTCTCATATAAGCATTCCCCATTATCCAATATCCTGCTTAGAAACAATTCAGATTCTTCAAGATTCCTGTCTTCTTCAACTGAATTTCAGGATTTTGGTATCTGTCAGTCAACTGAAATATGATTTATTTGGTACATGAGTACATGAACACGTAAATGTAAAATAATTTGTATTTATATTATGTTTGGTTAGAATCGGACCCTGCTGTGAAAGGGTTGACTTCTTTACATGTTTCATATTGAGACTTATTAAATAGCACATTCACTGCACAGTTAACCTAAGCATTCTTCACGAAAAATGTGTATGGAAGATGGGGAATGACCATATGGGGTATTGATTTTCAAAAAGTGCAAATTTTGTGACATCACAAAGTAAACACAATTTAAATCTAGTGCAGACGAAATCATGACTTTGCACACTGGTGTGCGCACGTTTTGCAAATTTACTGGTAACCTAACTTAAAGTCATTTTAAAACATTTAGAAATAGAGATATATATCGGATGTCATATTATTTATGTAAAATCAATATATTATGTTTTCATCGAGAGATGAGAGACAGAGAGACACACAGGGTGTGTGTGTGTGTGAGAGAGAGAGAGAGAGAGAGAAAGAGAGAAAAAGGGAGAGAGGAGAGAGAGAGGCGAGTAAGAGAGAGAGAGACATACAAGAGAGAGAGAGAGAGACAGAGAGAGAGAGGAGGGAGAGAGAGGAAAGAGAGGAGCGAGTAAGAGAGAGACAGAGAGAGAGAGAGAGAGAGAGAGAGAGAGAGAACAGAGGGAGACAGAGACGAAGACATAAACAGGCTGCAAGAATAAGAAATAATTTGTTTTCTTCAATATCTGAAGAAAATAAGGTTGCCCACCCTGAAGAAAATAAGGTTGCCCACCCCATGGCGCATTTTTCTGGGTCGTTTGCGGAGTATTTCCGGTTGGGGGAGACAAGTGTCTATTGCCCCTGGTGCCAGGAAAACAAAATCTTGGCTATGAACACAAACACTGAAAGAAAGACGCAGCCAACGTGGTGACTATTTGACAGCAAGGCTTGCGAGGGATGAAATCTAGAGTGGTGACGAAGACACTCTATGTCAAGAATCGTAAAAAGAACCTATGCGTACTCTCTGAAATAAAATACCTGTACACAATAGCATAAAAATAAGATGCGAAAACACTTTATGTCAAGAATCATATAAAGGACCTATGTGTACTCTATGAATTAAAATACCTGAACAAAATAGCATAAAAATAAGATGCTAGTCTTAGTAAAATAAGGAAAAAATAATGGAGGTGCAGTGGCCTAACTGGTGGTGACGCAACACAGGACCTGGGGGCACCGGGTTCGATTCCTACAGGTGGTTCTTCGGTTTTTCCTTGAGCAAGGAAATTTACCGCAATTGCCTCAGAATTTGGGTTGGGGAAAGTAATCTGCGATAGACCAGCGTCTTATCCAGAGGGTGGCAACCATTGTCATTTGTCCGCTTCACACTACAAAAACCAGGATAAGCTCTGGGTCCATGGGCGATTAGGCTCTAAAGGACTTTCTTTACTTGGGTCAAATATATAGAATTTAAAGCAACTGCTTTGTTGTTGATACCAATGTTGGGTTTTTACTTTTTTTCTTTTTTTTAATCATGCTCTGTAGAATATCCTCTGATTCCAGGTATGTTAGTAGAGACACTGTGTTGGATGTGAACATCTTGAGCAATATATCATAGTAGATCATATTTACAGAGCATACTGTTGGCTGGTTGGTAGCCTTTAAAAGCCTTAGACATATACTTTCCTTTTACTGAAGCACGTCTTACCATCGTGAGAAAAGTGTTTGACACTACAGAATGGATGAAATATCTAAATGCCAGCTTACAGCTGAGATAATGTCCAACGCATTAACACAGAACACAATATTTAAGGAAACACAATAAATTCAAGATTTGGGCATATATATCAGTTCACTGAAATCTGATTAATCTGGTATAAAAACACACAAGTATTGGAGATTGTGGTGTCCTTAGCAGTGAAAGGGTTAAAACGTAAATTAAGACCGTGTAAAGGAAACTAGCTGCTCCAAAACAAACAAAACAAACAAACAAACAGCTCTACAAAACAAGGATCATACTAACCAGCTAACTCTAATGAAACAGATACCATACAACCACTCCCTCCCCCGTGGAAACAAAAGTAAAATAACAACCATACCAACCAAAGCAGAAAAGCGCAAACAAAACCCTTCCCGCTACCGCAAAAATGAAAATAAAATAGTGAGACCAAAATCCATCCCAGAGACTCCTCCTTGTTGGCTATTTTTATCAGTGACAGGAAAGACTACTAAAGATGGAATCCGAGTTTAAGTTTGTCACGTGATTGTGTTTTTATTGTTTGAACCTTGCACACATTCACTGAGGATGTATATTGTTTCTTTTTCAAAGGTGAAACAAAGGGAGTGATTAGCAGGCCAGTATGGTGGGACAAAGACAAAGCAAGACAGACAGAAAAGCGACGTTTCGACCAAATGTCTTCATCAGGACAAACAATACAACAAAATAACACAAAAAACAAAACTTAGCTTCGGGGTGGATGAAGGTCCTGGGCGCCGTCTAATTCATAGAAGAAAGTAAAAGCATGTGAAGGGAATTAGACTATTGAACGCAGAAGTGTAGGTAGGTGTAAAGATGTGTGTATGGTGCCACCATACTGGCCTGCTAACCACTCCCACATATACCTTTGATAACACTGGCCTAGCGATCCCCTCCAATTTTACGTTTCTTTTTTACCCGGTTAAAATAATTCTGTTACAACTTGCCATAGCAACTTGAAGAGGAGAAGCCCCTCCTTCCACATTGAAAAAAACAAACAAATAGAGTGAGAGAAAAATGATTTCACGACACGTTCTGAGCTGAAAGTTTAAGTTAATGGTTAAAATTTTATATATTATATCAATCAAAATTACAAAAGAAATATATATGAATCCATTGTTAAAGCGAGTTCCCGTTACGCTTGGACGAAAGAGAATGTCGTCAAAATTGATTTCTGATGTAGTCGAATTGAAATGGTTAACGGCAAAATGCCTGTTAGTGTTGATTCAAACTTCATGGTCTAGAGGGTCGTGTCATAGTGGGATGCTGAATGTCCCAACAAAGCTTTTTTAAATTCGTGTTTGTTCATTTTGGTGTCTAAGGACGCCACATACACCACACGGAGTGCATAGAGACTCCCGGTGCTTTTAACGGGTTCAATGTCAGGAACTTGTTGTCTGAAGTGTCTCGTTAACTGGCAAATTTGGCATTTCACATAATGATGGTGATGTTGATGATGATGATAATAATAATTATTATAACTGTAATAACAAAAACAAGAATGAGAGCAATCATAAGTAATTCTAATAATAATAATAATAATAATAATAATAATAATGATAATAATAATGTAAATAGTGGTGGAAAATAATATTAAAAAATAAACATGATAGTATCGACGCACAATTACAGCGACATCAATGCTGACGATGATAATGATGATGATGTTGATCTTTAGAGCGCTTTATATCGAAACCGTAAAGCGCTTTACACGTTCATTTCCCCTGGTCAACAGCGAAGGAAAATACAAGCGCCCGTTCGGCTTGTTTTAATTTGTATAGTATATCATGTGGGACATGGGCACTGCTGTGTGCATGGAGAGTGAGGCATCTATTGTGCCCATGGCATAAGTCCCGGGGGGGTAAAAATCTGTCCAACAGGGGGATCGAACCAGGATCTTGAGCGCAACAGTGTGACGCTCTACCAACTGAGCAAATCAAGCATAAAATTAAATACATGTAGAAGACAAAGTCTTACGGGTGCTTGTGATGGATCACGTCTGTCTTCCACCAGAGCTTGGAAATTCGTACATTATGCATATTACTTGACAGTAGTAGCTTCGTACGGCAATATTATTTGATTAATGAGTACAACTGACAAGAGAGCTATATCGTGTTAATAATAATAATGATTCTCAATTTAAATAACGCTGTCTCCCTCCCACTTGAAAAGTGAGCGTGTGTGTGTGTGTGTTGTGTGTGTGTGTGTGTGTGTGTGTGTCAGAGATAGAGAGAAATAGAGAGGGGGGAGAGAGAGAGAGAGAGAGAGAGAGAGAGAGAGAGAGAGAGAGAGAGAGAAAGAAAGAGAATACCCTCCCGAAACAAGAAAATGGACAAAGCACTTGACGGTGAGACAAGCAATAGCCATTGAGCCTATGGCTAGATAACTCCCCCCCCCCCTCCTTTCCCACAAAAAGAAAGAAAACAAAAAAGAAAAAAAAAATATGCTGTCTGGTATCAGATGACCGCAATCTAAATTCCAACAATGTGGACGTTTTCCAGGGCTTTTGAAGGCTCTCAGCCTTTATGCTCTGTAAATATGATATTATATGAAATAGACGTCTATGTAAATTATTTTCATTGATAAATAGCAAGAAAAGTTAAAGTCGCGAGCATTTAATGGATTGAAGGCCAGTGAGGAGTCGTCAATGATAATACATCGTGTATGAAATTGCTTCATAAAGTGAAGTGGCAAATACGCACAATCTGCGATATGTTAAGTGAGCAACTCGTAACTCTTCTGTTCCCACCGTCCCTTCGGGAAAGAGGAGTGTTGCCTCCTCTTGTAGTTTGAAAAGGGAGAGAAATCTAGACAGGCCAACATATTTATAAGAGAATAAAAGAGTAGGAGGGATGGGGCATCGGCGGCGAATAAGAAAAGGTTAGCCTGGGAAGAAGTGAAGGGGAAAAAAATCCAAAAATAGTTGGGGGTTTTAATATTACAATGTTACAAACACGCTGCAACAACCGGACTGATTTTTTAAAAAAATATGTAAAGAAGCACTTCTAAAGTGCATTCCGTGTTTTAGGTATTATATGTCTTGACCGCCGGCAGAAGCATGTACTTTTAAGAGGTACTTCCCAAGGCGAAATAATTCCCGACAAAGACATTATTTGTATAAAAACCCCTCTAAAATAATTTGGTTAGAAAATTGTTAAAATCACTTAGTACAATTTCAAAAATATTGTTAGAATGACTTAATATCGATTTCGTAAAAGGCAAATAAATTGATATTACCAAACTATCATCACCTCTACGGTTTTGATTTATTGGTTGCTTTGTATCGAATGAATAAATCATGACGTGTTCTGTGGCATATTGTAGAAATAATGACTGTGAACGGGAACATATTCACTGAGCGCCGCGAGGTGAATATGTTCCTATTTTATGTTATTATTCCTATTATAGCATGAAGTAATGTTCAGTCTAAGATAATCCACTTTTTTTTGGACAAAATGAAGATGAAATATACAAAAAAGGATTTACAAAAAAATAAACATTAGACGTCTAAATGTTAACTTTCTTGAATCAAAATCGAATTATGAGTATTCATTTCCCTATCGAAGTGGCGCGAATGAACAGTGACGTCACAAGGATAAGGTCACCGGTCGTATATACGAAAATTTTGACTGCTGGTTTGAGTAATGCGACATAAGCAGGGCATGTTGTAATATAAAGCATTATCAAGTCTAACAATTTTGGGATACCTCTAGCGGTCAGATATAAAGTATAAATAATGATCGACCACCAATTTCATTAGTAAGAATGACATTCTAAGCCCTTAAGTGAAACAGAGGAGAAAAGGTGTTATGATAGTTTCCTATCTAGTTAACTTGGTTTATTTTGCTTCTTGATAGGCTGAGCGTTAGCTTCTTTAGATCATAAGCTTGTTATCGTTGTCTTTTTGTTTGTTTGTTTTTTTTTGTTTTTTTTGGGGGGGGGGGGGGGGTTGTGTGTCGTCCGATAATTTAAACAGAGGATTACATCTTTAAAAAAAAATAAAAGTGGGGAAATAGGAACTAGATAATCTTACTCTGCTCTAGCTTCTTTATAAATATTTATATCATCATGGTCAGCTGACCCTTCAGCCTGGCATAATTAGTTAACCCTTTTACAGCGGGGTTTGGTGCTACCATGCTAATTCTTTTCAATCTACGTATTCTTATAATATACCACATAAATAACATTTCATAAGATAGTTACCAAAAGTATGAATTTCAGGTTTTTTGGTATATTATGTCGTAGTAAGTAAGTCGAGTGGAACCTAAATCATCTCGAAAGAAGAGACATACAGTATCTTGAAGATTTCGATGTATCTAGTATCAAAACTTTGAGAAATAACCATAGCAATGAGAGGGTTGAGCTTCCATATCCCTGAAATGACAAGAGGAAAATAATAAAATGCCAAACCAGGGAGAATATATTATATTTACTCAATCAAACCCAATCTTACATGATTACCAAACCTCATATTATGTTTTATCAGACTGTTTGTACAAGCATGAAGCATACGGGAATTCGTACATATACAAACTCTAACTTGCACTCTATATTAGATATATCAATATTGTTACACCAACAGGAAAGAGTTGGAGCGTTCAAAGTACGCATGACTCTACACACTAATCAATAAATACATAGTACAACCCTGAGACGGAAGACGGGATTGGGAGAGCTAAATGGGAATATCATCCGACTTGGGGCAATCTTAAAGCCATAACGACGTAAGGTTTATGTGACATCCAGCGCGGACACGGGGCCAGGTAGGGGCCAGGTACCAGACAAATTAACCCTTTCAATGCTGAGCTTATTTCTCACAATACTAACCAGATACATCAAATCCTTTTCAAATGTACGTGATTTTATACCATATTTATCATATTTCAGTTGACTGACACATATTTCAGTTCACTTAAATCTGATGAATATGGTATGAAAACGAGTAAATTTTATAGATTGTACATATTTCAGTACGGTTAGAATCAAACCCCGCTGTGAAATGGTTAATTCGGAATATCGAACGATATTGATAGGATATTGTAACACTCTGTGACGCCGCGGGTGACAGGCGGGATGATTAAATGCTCATGAAAAGGGTACGTTCTAAAAAATCAATATCCTGCAGCAACTTCATTATCCCAGTGTTGGTAATCTCATTGGAGACTCGTAGGGGACTTTAATTAATGATAATTCACGTTATGGAAGAAGAGTGTTCCAGTCTGGTCTGGATTCGGTGTGATGAGTGTAAAGTAAAGCACTACTAGTTGTGTCGGATACTTTCACAGCGGGGTCGGATTTTAACCGAACAGAATATGCAAAATATTTAAAATCAACGTGATCTTATATAAGATAAATCAGATTTAAGTGAACTGACATATGCCAAAAGCCTGAAATTCAAGGCAAGTCTTGATTATTTTGGTGTCCTTAGCATTGATAGGGCTAAACCTCCCCGGACCAATTCTCAACCCAATCTATGAACGCATTTGCAAAGTAAAGTGGACTGCTGATGTTGTAATACAATATTCCGTTCCTGATCAAACTATTTTTAACCCTTGCACAGCGAGGTCTGATTCTAAATGTACGAGTTCTTTTATCAAATAAATCAGATGTCAGTGAACTGACAGTTGCCAAAAGCCTGAATTTCAGTTTCAGGCTTTTGGCAACTGTCACTTCACTGAAATCGGATTTATCTGGTATAAAAACAGGTAAATCTTGAAGATTTAGGTATCGTTAGCAGTGAAAGGGTTAACCGCTTTCAAAGGCCATGAAATCTTGCCCGCTCAATCCATTTCTGATTGAAACCTTGTGTAATCCTCCAAAATTCCTCAAGGGCAGTTTATGTCAGAGCCAATTATCGTTCTATACGTGGTATGTCTTATATTATATATGTATCATATTGTTTGCTGGTGGTTGATTTCATCGAGACGTAATTTGTTTTGCCTCCTGATATTTGTCATCACGTTTCAGAAAATAACATAAAAAGCACCATAAATAATGATATTAATAACGTGATAAATTACTCTACAAATGGAGCTAAAGGTGTGTGTCCACTGGTAGGTTTTAGGAATAGAAAAACGTAATGGAAAAGGCTTAGGTGTTTCTATTGGTGCTATAAACTCGAAAACTACGCTACAAAAAATACGAAACTTGACAAGTATCCCTAACATTGCGGTATCATATTCTATTTGGATCAAAGTTTTAATAATTAAAAAAACTTTGTAAACCAAATTCCTAAATTTTCAATCCAATCTGTTGATTCATTGCGGACATCGTTTTCATTTCGGCTAACATTAGCTGTTTTCGCAATCCGGCGAGAACCAGAGTTGCCAGATTGGGCGACAAGTCGCGAAATAGGTATTTTAAGATACCGATCAGCTGATACCAAAAGTCACGTGGGAGACCTATCCACTAATAATAATAATAATAATAATTACAATATTATTATCATATAATTGTAAAAATAATGATAACAATAATAGCAAGGCCCCGGGTGAACATGTGACAGCTGCATAGTGAAGCGATCGCCAATGCAATCCGTTTTCTTCCTTCTTGTTCATTTTTATCGTTAGCTAATGAAAACGGTTCAGAAACGACCTAAAACATAATTTGCCTACTGGCATGTAACGATGAAAAGTCCGCATCCGCTCAATCAGCACATGCGTTCGAAACTACCAACAAACACTTTGTAGCAGCACGTTAACTCTTCTGCCTTTGGTATGGAAAAAGGGTTGTAATATGTAAAAGTGTCCGAGAAAACGGATTACAAAACAAAACTGGACGTTTTGTAATCCGTTTTCTCGGAAACCTTTAATACATTACAACCCTTTTTCCATTTTATTCCATTATAAGTTTCCAGCAACTCTATTTTAGTTGCCTTTAAAATATAGCCTGGAAATGTGTTTAATTGGGCTATAAACAAGGAGGTTTAACCAAAAGGTCAGCAAAAGGTTGCAAAGCAATAAGCCACCAGTTTAGAGGCAATGAAAAGACATTTTTTACATTCAATTCCAATTTATTCTTTTCTGTCAACCACAATGTTAAGAGGCATAACTGTCCTGATTAAAACACATCCTATCATAACGTTCTTAACCCTTTCACTGCGAAGTCTGATTCAAGCTGAATTACATGCAAAATCTTAAAAATGTACATGTTCTTATATACCAGATAAATCAGATTTCAGCGAACTGACATATGCCCAAAGCAGTTAACTGAAATCTGATTTATCTGGTATAAGATTAGGCAAATCTTGAGGATTTTGGTGTCTTTAGCAGTGAAAGGGTTAGCCAGGCAAACATTGACCAGACCGCATTGTAAGGTTTCTCATTGTACGCTTTCACTCCTTACGGATGGTAAAATAAAATAAAAGACAGGTTGCTCAGACGTATTTTGGTTTGATTGGAGACTATAACTATTCCAGACAATAATTCCCTACAAGGCAGGACATTGCTCGCAGTCATACATTCCTACTAGGAAAACGTGCCAAGCAAGCTTTTTTTTTTATTGGTCGGACCATTAGTTCCCCGACAGCGTGAGACACATCAACCAGTATCAATGGGCCAATTTCATGGTGCGAGACCAAAGCTAAGTCCTAGACTAAGTTCTAAATTTTCAAGTGGAAGGCGACAGCGCTATATAAAGGAATTATTATTATTATTATTAT
>JAUEKZ010216058.1:0-5000 GCA_031471865.1 Melibe leonina
CCACAATATGCATTCAATGAGAATTAAAGAAAAATAAGATCAGAGGCATGAAGAGATGTCATACGCCTTATGTGGTTAACAACTTCTCATTGGAGTTTAATCCTTTCACTGCTAAGGACACAAGACTTTTCAACACTGCCTGTTATTTTACTAAGTCAATCTAAAATTCAGGTTTTTGGCATATTATGTCAGTTCACTGAAATCTGATTTATCTCGTTTGAGAACACGTACATTTTCAAAATTTTTCTTGCTTCTGTTGGGCTAGAAACAGACCTCGCTGTGAGAGGGCTAAACCAGAAGCTAAGTCAAAGGAGCAATGTTATCAAAGATCCAGCGCAGTGGGCGGATCACCTGTTTGCTTTTGTCATGATCCAGCTTCTTTACTATTAGTTGTTATGTTTGGCTGCAGGGACGTATCTCACGAATATTTCAATGCTCCTTTTGTAACCAGATACAGAACTGGGCCCAGACATTGCATAATGCGATTAAAAGGGGTGGAAACAAAACAAACACAGAAAGATGTTATTGTTTGTATGGCTCTGTCCCTTATTTGCACTGCTTATTGCTATGTAAATACACTTACATACTATGTTTCACACCAAGTCTCTGTCACCATCAAGTGAAGCTAACAATAACACCGAGCAGCTAAAGACGTGAACACACAACAAACAAGGGAACAACCCAAACAAACAAAAACAATCCACGTCCTCGCCACAATAACAGCGATGCCACACATCAACAATGAATGACAATGAAGTCGAGGCTGAAGCGAGTGAGTACCTTGTAGGTTGTTGGCGAGGTCACTGTCTCTGTGGTACCGTTGGCATACGGCACGACATAACAATGGGCGGTTTTACGACTTTGTCTTTGAGTTTGAGATTCTCGACCCGACGACAGGCTACGTCTGCTGGCCCTGCTCTGTCTGCCATCGATCTCCAGGCTCAGATTACGCCCCTTTGCCGAAGACAGATAGGTGGCGCGAGCGGGAGACGGCTGTGTCTCTCGAGGAGTGCTTGTAGAACATCTGCCACATGACGATTTGGCACGTCTTCGGTTGGTATTCAGATCTGGTCAAAAATCAAAGGGATCAGACGTGAAGATTAAGAAGACGAAATTATTATATTGCAACAATACATGGGATCCGTCTCTCTCTTTGTCTCTCTCTCTCTCTCTCTCTCTTTCTCTCTCTGTGTCTCTCTGTGTCTCAGTCTCACTTTATCTCTCACTCTCTGTCTCTCTCTCTCACTTTATGTCTGTCTGTCTCCCTGTCTGTCTCTCTCGCTCTCTCTCTGTCTCTCTTTCTGTGTGTGTGTCTATGTCTCTCTCTCTCTCTCTGCCTCTCTGTCTGTCTATCTCTATCCCTTCTCCTTCTCTCTCTGGATATCTAACATTTTTCTACAGATTAAGAAATGAATATAAACTTTATGTTATTGATTTTAGATACCTATAATATGTTAAGGAATGTAGGCACGGAGTTGAGATGAGTTCGTTTTCAAAACACCAGGAGGTATAATAGAGGAGATCGTGGCCACTCGTAATCCAGCCTATATAGTAAACAAGGACTGGAAGTGAGTCTGTCTCTATATTGTTAACGCTTTATTAAGTTTTATTTTTAATAAAACACTCTCTCAATGTCTTTCTCTCTCTTTGTCTCTCTATTTCTCTCTCTATTTCACCCTGTATACCCACGCCTCTTCTATACTGTCCGCCCGTCTTTGTTTTTATCTCCATCTCTCTTCTCCCTCTCTCAATTGTCTATTTCTATCTCTCTCTCTCTCTTTCTCTCTCTCACACCCACACACACAAATGTCTATTGTTCTTTCTCTCTGTCTTTCTTTCTTTCTTTCTATCCCCCCCCCCCACACACACACAAACACACACACACAAATCTTCACTCTTTCTCACCCCCCCCAATCTACAATACGTAGCAGGCGTAACACACCCATTTTGTACTCAACCTAATTCGCACCATCAATTTCTTTTCCAATTCAGTGAGCAACATGATGCCTGTATTGATTTGTCGAATGAATTATGCTTAAACCACAGAAATCTTGACGCGACAATCCGTGCGGAAACCAGCTGTTAACCTCGGTATTCAGGAGCTCTCTCTCTCTCTCTTTAAGGCAAAATGAAAAGAATGTCACTAAGTATGAGAATTAAGGCCAGTGTTTATCACATAACCGAAAAACAAAGTAGTCATGGAGAGATTGTTTTCTCTCTGACAAAGCAAACTCAATGTGCGTCACATTTAACACAAATTGAATAAGTGATTATGTTGATGAACTTGCAAATCAAGCGACTATATTAATTGTACTGCAAAATATGTACACAACGATCATTCTGGGTACCTCACTCTCATTATCCACATGACTTAGCAATACAATCTATGAGTCATAATCGCCTCCCAGACGCCGTGGCGAAATAGGTACAGCTGCCTTGGTCGTGGGTTCGAATCCAAACCGTGTCCATCAGCCTTAGAGAAAAAAAAAAAACCCCAACCAAACCAGCATTTTAGAACTAGTACTTTACTCGCCAGTAATTCATCATAATACGAACGATGCTTCGGCTAGTTGGCCCAGTGTTAGTATATTGTGAGCCTCCATTAATTTATCCCTGTGCGACAACATACTAACCTGGCAAAAAAGTTCTGCTGTGTATAAAAAAAAGGAGCGTTAACTAGCCAGCAAGCAAGCAACCAGCCAACCAACCAAACACCGTCCGCCCAAGCTGAATACTGCAACCAATTTTTGTTACGTCTATTTATTGCCAGTTTTAACTCAAGACCTGACAGTTTCATTTCTCTCAAAATGGATCGCTAAGCCTGCTATGTTAATGTTGAAACGGGACAAAAAGAGTGAGTATTAAACACGCCAGTAAAGAACGAAGACAAAAAAAGTCAACGTTTCGGCCAAAATACCTTCATGAGGAAAAAACTCCAAAGAAATGCATGATAAAAGATAGGAAAAATATGTACTCGGCTCTGTCTGTGACTCTGTAGAATGAGAAAAGGAAGAAAAGAAAGCTTTGTACTTTACTTGCCCGACTGTTCAATAATTATCCTTTTTTTTTTTTGCCCCATTTCATTTTTATCATGGCATTGGTTCTTTGAGGACAAAAGAAGAAAATGAAGTAACACTTACTCACGGACCGATTAAGATTATCAGATCTTTCTCAAACGTTCAAACTACTCGGGCATTCAGAGAACAAAACTTACACTTACAATCTACGAACATAAGTATGAGATAAGTGTCATTTTGATTTGATCAAAGGCTCAATAAAAATTTACGATCTAATTTTAGGTTATTGTTGAAAGCCGGGCTGGCGATTGGTTTATCTTTGTATGAAAAGATCTATTTGTTGCACGAAAAGAGACGATTCACGAAGTATTTTCCCCAATAGAAAAGTACATGCTTTGCAAACAACTGGCCCATACAGCCGGTGCTTATACCGGTTTCTGTAGCGCTAAGCAGTTAAGTGACAAATGCTGCCACCCTCTGGATGGGACGCTGGTCAATAGCAGAATACTTTCCCTAACCCAACTTAAGTTTTAGTACTTATTTGACATTTGACACTTGCGTCGAGTGAATTGGAGTAAATTTGCTTGTTCAAGGAAAAACCGAAGCGCTGCTGTTAGGAACTGCGACAGCATGAAATTCAAGCTTTTGCATAATTATCCTCAGTCCACTGACATTTTAATTTTCTGGTCCAAGAACACCGTTTCGTTAGAATCAGGCCCCGCTGGGAGAGGGTTAAAACTTGAAAACCCTGCTTCTGTATACGAGCAGCTGATGCAATTCCACATTATTTCGCTGTTATTCACCACTAGCAGACGTTTCCTTGCAATTCCAAGGGGACATAAATAACCACAGCACACGATGTCACACAATGAGATACAGATCGAGAGTAGAATAAGAATAAGCGCAGAGCAGACGTATGTTAATCTAAAAAGATGAAAAATTTGAAAAAAATCACAAATATTACAATGCTATATATAATAGAGCGATGAAGCGAAATGTGAAGTGACGAGGGAATTATAATAAGGAAATACGGCATAAAATGTCCTGTCACCCTTTTAAATGGCAATGACAGGAAAAAATGTTTCAAACTTTAGGTAAAAAAAATAAAGGATCTCAATTTGAGGAAAAGTATGAAGTAAGGCAGGGCCTTTAAATAGCTAAAGCAAAGAATGCCTTGAGTAAGGACGACTTCATAATTACTGCCCATTATCGGAAGTAAGGAAATATATTTATCTCTCTCTAACTGACAGCTTAAAGTGATTTACGAATTATATACGTACTTTCGAATTCCAGTTTGAAACGCTTTCCTAATTTCATCGACCTGAAGAGGATGACGAAGTGAACGAGGATGTAGAGCTCTCCACTTTCTACTTTCCCTGGTTTCTATGGCTTTGCTATTTATCGACGCTACCAATTCATTATCCTCTATTTTGCCTTCGAGGATGGAGAAACGGAGAAAGACAAGAAGAAGAGAGGAAGAAGAAGAAAATATAAATATATATAGATAATAGATAGATAGATAGATAGATAGATCGATAGATAGATAGATAGATAGATAGATAGATAGATAGATAGATAGATAGATAGAAGAAGAAAGAGGAAATTGAAGAAGAAGAAGAAGAAGAAGAAGAAGAAGAAGAACAACAACAACAAAGCAGAAGGGAAAAGGAAGAAAAAGAAGAAGAAGAAGAGAGGAAGAGATTCACGGAAAGAACCTTCGCTCCTTTGTCAATTGACTTAGATGCTGGTTGGGTCAGGGCAACAGAAAGTCAGCCATGGGTTTTGTCGTCTAACAAAATAACTCGATGCTCGGAAGTAGACATTTATTGGGTTGTACCCAAGAGAGTCATTGGTTGTACTGGTTTCACCAAATCTCATTTAATTGTAACTTGGATTAAGCAAGGGATGTGTCAATGTTTGTACTTCTACTGGGCGCGCTGGGTCTTAATCTAAAACAACACAACACGATAACTGGTATTGTGA